>JAJPUD010008446.1:0-24005 GCA_023553655.1 Myrmecobius fasciatus | reverse complement strand
CTGCTGGGCCTATATCCCAAAGAGATCTTAAAGGAGGGAAAGGGACCCACATGTGCAAAAATGTTTGTGGCAGCCCTTTTTGTAGTGGCAAGAAACTGGAAATTGAAAGGATGCCCATCAATTGGAGAGTGGCTGAATAAATTATGGTATATGAATGTTATGGAATATTATTGCTCTGTAAGAAACGACCAACAGGAGGATTTCAGAGAGGATTGGAGAGACTTGCATGAACTGATGCTCAGTGAAACGAGCAGAACCAGGAGATCGTTATACACGGCAACAAGACTATACGATGATCAATTCTGATGTACATGGTTCTCTTCAACAATGATGTGATTCAAGCCAGTTCCTATTGTTCAGTGATGAAGATAGTCATATACATCCAGAGAGAGGCCTGTGGGAACTGAGTGTGAACCACAACACAGCATTTTAACGCTTTCTGTGAATATTTCCATGCATTTTGTTTTCCTTCTTAGGTTGTTTTTTCTTGTTCTCTTTCTAGATCTGATGTTTCTTGTGCAGTAAGATAACTGTATAGATATGTATACATGTATTGTATTTGTCATATAATTTATCCTATTTAGCATGTATTAAATTACCTGTCATCTAGGGGTGGGGGATGGGGGGAAGGAGGGGAAAAGCTTGGGGAAAAAAAAGTTTTTGCAAAGGTCAATGTAGAAAAATCACTCATATGTTTTGTAAATAAAAAGCTTTATTAAAAAAAAGAGTTTCTTCTCCTCATCTTCCTCCTCCTCCTTTTCTTCCTCCTCTTCTTCCTCCTCGTCCTCCTCTTCTTCCTCCTCCTCTTGCTTTTCCTCCTCCTCCTTCTCCTCTTCTGCCTCCTCCTCCTTCTCCTGTTTTTTCTCCTCTTTCTCTTCCTCCTTCTCCTCCTTTTTCTTTTCCTCCTCCTTTTCTTCTTCTTTTTCTCTTCCTCCACCACCTCCTCCTTCCTCTCCTCCCTCTCTCCTGCCCTCAAGGAACTTACAATTTAATAGGGAAGACAACATGCAAACATATATATACACAACAAGCAATGTGCAGGAGAAACTTACAATTTAAAAAAATCAATGTTTTAAATAGATTTTCTTTAAAAAGAAGAGTTAGAGAAGGCTTCCTGTAGAAGGTGGGATTTTAGTTGAGACTTGAAGGGAAGTCATTAGTCAAGCTGAGGATAAAGAGTGTTCCAGCTATAGAGGATTCATTCAGAGAAAATGCCTGCTGTGTGACCCTGGGCAAGTCACTTAACCCCACTTAACTCTTGCCTCAGCAAAAAAAAAAAAAAGAAAGAAAGAAAATGCCTGGAGCTGTGAGAGATGGGCTGTCTTGCCCATGAAAAATCAAAAATTTAGTGTCCCTGAATTGAAGAGTATTAGGCACTAAGGCATAAGAAGACCAGAAAAATAGGATGGGGCTAGGTTATGAAGTGCTCTGGATGTCCAGCAAAGTATTTTGTATTTTATTCTGAAGGTGAGGTGAAGGTTATTGAGTGGGGTAGGAGTGGGGAGGGATATGATGGTGATATGATCAGACTTGAGCTTTAGGAAAATCACTTTGGAAGATGATGGCTTGGAGTGAGGAGATGCTTGAGGCAGGTAGATCATCCAGCAGGCCATTATAGTAGTCAAAGTGTGATGTGATGAGAACCTGCACTATAATGCTCTTTGTGGCCACTTTTAGATTTTGAGGAGGAAATTTGGACTTTTGCTAGATGGGACAGCAAGATTGCAGAGTGGGCAGCTCTAGAGCCAGGATGTTCTGAGTTCTAATCCAATCTCAGACACTTACTAGTTGTATGACTTGGATCAAATCACTTAACCATTCTCTCCTTCAGTTTCCACTTCCCAGAGTTCCCAGTCTTAAGAATCAAATGAAATCATTGTACTTAGTACAAGTACTTAGCACAGTGCTATAATAGATGCTATAAATGTTAACTATAATATCTTTTAAAGATAAAGTTGACAGAGAAAATGCCCAGAGTTTCACTCTATGTATTATAAAGCATCATTTCCAAGAATAGAAACATCCATGCATACCAAATATGCTTCTTTGACAAAGTTTGCAATAGGGAAGTGTGATGATATTAATAGCCAACATTTATATGTTAAGCACTTTATACATATTATTGCATTTCAGAAACTAATAAAGCTGATACTCTAGTTGTGAAATCTTTAGGTCAAAGGTATGATCAGTTTTGGGATTTTCCTCCCATGGTTTGAAATTGTTTTCCAGAATAGTTGGAACAGTTCATAACTCCCTCAAACAGTTTCTTCTTACAGTTTTACCATGAATCACTTATTTTAAAGATGGAGAAACCGAGGCCCAGGGGATAAAGTAACTTACTCAAGAACCCACATATAGTAAGTAGCAGAGCAAATTTGAATTCAGTTCTGATTTTATGGTACTGTTTCCATTATAGCTGTATGTTTCCTACATTGTATGCTATAATTCCACATTACAGTGATTTTCCATAATCATGATAATTTCTTTCTCTCTCTCCCTTTCTCTCTTTCTCTCTCTTTCTCTCTCTCTCTCTCATGATCTCTCTCTTCCTCTCTCTCTCTTTCTCAATCTCTCTCTTTTTCTTCTTTTCTTTTCCTCTGTCTTCCTATCTCCTCTTTCTCTACCTCTGTATTTTTCTCTCTTTTGGCTTAAAAAATGAAAGCCTTGTTTTTAGTTTGCTTTTTATATACCAACAGTGGCACCTACTGGATTTATCATTTGCTCATGAGAATATAACAGCCTCAGTCAACAATAACAACAACAAATTTAAGGTTGAAAGTGTCCTTGAGTAACTACTCAGGCCACCTTCCCAGCCTTAATTGGGCCTTCACTCAAAACATTCCTGGAATACTTATTTCTTTAAAATTCTACAACCTTTCCCCCAGAACAAGCCGCAGGGCTATTTGATTCTCACGAAAAAATGTTCTTTCTAATTTCTCTCCTCAATGGACCTTTTGAAATTGAAGTTCCCACTATGTTGTCTTTTACTCAGTGGAAACAGACAACAGCTGTCCAGCATCACTCACAGTATATTCCTCCACATATTTCAAGACGTTAACTATAGCCAAAGGGTCAAAGGCACATCGTCTCCACCCATTCCTAGAACAGCAGTAGAACCTAGAGTGGACAGAGTTTTTAATTTTTTTCTCCTTTCTTTTCATGTGGGCAGAAAGTTGATTAGTTCGGTCTTTATGGCAGCAGATAGAGGAATAGGCCATCTAATAAGTATTCTTAACAATGAACTCTCACAGGTCACGTATCCTTTTTTTGTACATGTATTTTTAGTAAAAATGAGAAGATTATGACTTCATAACTTATCATCTTCAAGACCTGCTTTTAGCATGATGAATAGGAAACCCTTAGACCAAATTTTTTTTTATTAAAGCTTTTTATTTGCAAAACATATGTATGGGTAGTTCTTCAACATTGACCCTTACAAAGCTTTCTGTTACAAATTTTTCCCTCCTACTCCCCACCCCTCCTCTAGATGGCAGGAAGTTTACTACATGTTAATTATGTTAAAATACTTGACAAATCAAATATATGTATACATATTTCCACACATCTTACTGTGCAAGAAAAATCATATCTACAAGAAAAAAAAATCTGAAAAAGGAAACAATGCAAGCAAGCATCAATAGAGAGCATAAAAATGTTATGTTGTGGTCCACATTTCATATACCTCTCTCTGGGTGTATATGGCTTTCTTCACTGAACAATTGGAACTAGTTTGAAATATTTCATTGTTGAAGAAAGCCATGTCCATCAGAATTGATCCTCATGTAGTCTTGTTGTTGCCCTGCATAATGATCTCCTGGTTCTGCTCGTTTCACTCAGCATCAGTTCATGCAAGTCTCTCCAGGCCTCTCTGAAATCATCCTGCTGGTTGTTTCTCACAGAACAATAATATTCCATAACATTCATATACCATAATTTATTTATTTATTTATTTTTAATAAAGCTTTTTATTTACAAAACATATGAATGATTTTTCTACATTGACCTTAGCAAAAACTTTTTTTTTCTCATGCTTTTCCTCTCCTTCCCCCCACCCCTCACCCCTAGATGACAGGTAATCTAATACATGCTAAATAGGATAAATTATATGACAAATACAATACATGTATACATACCTATACAGTTATCTTACTGCACAAGAAACATCAGATCTAGAAAGAGAAGAAGAAAAAACAACCTAAGAAGGAAAACAAAACGCATGGAAATATTCACAGAAAGCGTTAAAATGCTCTGTGGTGGTTCACACTCAGTTCCCACAGGCCTCTCTCTGGACGTATATGACTATCTTCATCGCTGAACAATAGGAACTGGTTTGAATCACATCATTGTTGAAGAGAACCATGTCCATCAAAATTGATCATCGCATATACCATAATTTATTCAGCCATTCTCCAATTGATGGGGACCAAAATTTTTTAAAAGTAAAGTTTAAGAGATGTGTATTGCTTTTTGGAATTTGTATTATCTTGGTGTTATGAAGAGTACTGAAATAAAATGAATAACACAATAGAATTGTAGAAAAATTCATTGGAAAAAAAAACAGATTTCTTAAGTATATATTGTATTTAGATCCTCAAATTTCTTCTGATGTTGCAAACTTGAAAGGAAATCTTTCTTATTACATTTTTGAGCTAATTCTAAATTCTAAGATTCCTTCCAGCTCTAACATTCTTGAAATCATCATTGACTCATATCTCTCTTTCATTTCCCTGCTCTGCCCCAAGTTTCCACTATATCTTTTTGTCTATCCCTTTACTCTAATCTTATGGCCATCATCCTGATTCAAGGCCTCATCACTTCTCATACTTATTTGTGTACATGTTGTTCCCCCTACCTCACCTGTAGTCCAGAGTAATCTAAGCTTCTTGAGGGCAAAAAATCATTCATTTTGTGTTTTTCTATCCCAAGCTCTTGTATTGTCTCTTATAGAGAAGGCCCTTAATAAACATGCATTGAAATGAAAAACAACTGATGTATGTTCAGTACTTTAAAATATACAAAGTGCTTTCTATATCTAACTTTGAGCACCATTGTTGGATTGGGGGCACTTTGTCCCTTTCTTTTCTGGACCCAGGTATGAATTGTAGGTCATGTTCAATCTTTGGGCCCTGATCTAATCTCTTCTTTTCATTAAACTCGCTTCCTATTGCCCTGGAGATGAATTATTGAAAGCTTAGATTTTGTTTTATATTCATGTCTCTCTTAAAGGAGGATTAAAAAGTCCTCAATTTTTTTTTCTTGTAGATAGGATTTTTCTTGCATAACTTCTCAAGCATTTCAACATTATTAACATGTAGTGGACTTCCTGACATCTAGGGGAGGGGAGGGGACTTGGGGTAAAATTTGTAATGGAAAGCTTTGTAAAGATCAATGTTGGGGAACTACCCACACATATGTTATACAAATAAAAATTTTGTATAGCTGTAAAAAAAAAAAGTACTCATAAACAACGTGATCTAGGTATAGGACAGATATTTATTTTCCAGGTACAGAAGAAATATTAGCAGGCATGAATGACCCACGGGGGTTCATTGGCAGAACAGCTTAGACAAGATTCTGTAATTAATTTATAACTATCTTTATTCCCAGTCTTCTAGGCGGATACTTAAGCCTCATCAAATATGAAATGTTTTGCAAGACTGCTGATTAAGCATTTTGTATTTCATCTGGGCTCTTCATGGTCCCTCTTGAAGCCTGTATCTTCTGCTAAAATGAACTGTGCTTGGACCAGTTCAATTGTTAGTGGTCCTCTGGAGTAGTTGCCTATGGCTCCTTCCTAAGCTATCATTCAGCTTTGATCCTTTGGGACCTAGGGAACCTTTAGAACTCTTGAACCTGCAAGGAAGCCTCCAAGACTAGACAGATTCATCTCAAGATAGATATCTATTCAGCTGAGAATAGGAAAGAACCCAAAAAAGGTAACAATTCCAGGTTCAGACTTGCCTTTTTAGGCTACTTGCTTTAGATGTTATTTACATGATGATCAGTGTGTGGAAATAAAATAACTCCACCCACCCACATCCCTTCTGAAGAAGCAAGCTCAGAACAGTCTTAACATAATTCATTGTTGGAACAGAAAAGAGTCTGAGTGTTCATTTTAAATATCTACTGAGTAATCAGTTCTTCTTGCTTCAGGCCAATAAGAGGACATGATAGTCACCAAGTTTAGCCTGTTAGTGCTGAATCATACATCGGGCCCCAAAGCTCTAGTGGTTGACTAGAAGCAGAAACGGTACCATCCTCATTCTACAGAGAAGGAAACAGAAACCCAGAGGGATTAAGTGACTAGCCTATGATGGCAGTGTCAACAGCAAAATTCAAAATCAGGATTATTTGACTTCAAATCCTCTAAGATGCCCACCACTATTCTACTGCTTTTTGTTTCTCTGATAGATCAGGGCACTTTCTTTCCCCTTTCTTTATTCTGTTCTTGTCTTCCACAGAACAAGAGCTGTAGAAAACTCCCAGGAAACTAGAAATTTCGGTAACTGGGATGTTCGCCTCCTCCTAAAACTAAACAAGAGTGCATTTAAGCTTGAAATCATGAGAAAACATAAGGTCCTGGCACAATTACTGGGCATTGTGAACTTTAAATAAGATCGAGTCCCTAGAAACTAACAACATGCTTCAGAGAGTTAGATCATAGAAAACAGAAACCAGGGTTGGTTACAGAACAATAAATGTTTTTCATAGTAACATATTGTCTTAAGATAAATAAGCAATAAGGCTTCTCTCATTAAATGGCTTTGTTGAATTATCAGCAATTCTGTCTCCTTATTTTCAACCTCCACTAGCCCATATGTGTTGTGCTGGCCACAATAAGGAGTCACTTTGCAATTTGGGGAACTTAAGATAAAACTAAGGATCACTTGGAAGTATATACAGCAACATCCATTTTTGTGAGATGTTAATTCCATCCACTTAGTATTCTTGTACCATTGCATATTTTCCCAGTGCAAATCCAATTTGTTTTGCTGCCTTTAAAAAAATACCACATTCGTTTCCCAATTTTTTATTCCTCTCCTACTTTAGACTTTGTATCTTCTCTCCAGCAGTTACTTCACCATGGAGATGCTGCTACTTCAGCTCTGCCTTCTGATTGATTAGTCAACTATTTTATGATGGTGCCAGGTGTCCAGCTCACACTCACTTCATTCTCTATTCCATTTATTGTTTTTAGGACTTTTCCACCTCCTTAGAAGAATTGTCCCTCTCACTACCCAAATCCCCAAGATACTGTTATGTGCTGTCTTCCTCCATTTGAATATAAACTCTTTGAGAGTACACAATGTCTTTTTTGCTTGGATTTTTATCTCTAACATTTAACACAGTGACTGTCACATAGTAAGTATATGACAAATGCTTTACATTTATCTTTTATCTATCCATCCATCTATCTATCTCTCTATCTATCCATCTATCAACTTCTATCTTATAACAAAGAATAAACTTTTAAATAAAAAAGTAAAACTATCAACACAGTTATCGTTTGACAGTACATGCAACATTCTGTAATCTTAGTCACCCTCCACTACTAGGCCTATACCCCACAGAAATCTAAGAAAGAGGGAAAAGCTCATATGTAAAAAAAATTATAAAAACTCTTTATATTGTGGCAAAAAATTGGAAACTGAGGGGATGTCCATTAATTGTGGAGTGCCTGAACAAGTTATGATATATGAATGTGATGGAATTCTATTGTGCTATAAGAAATGATGAAGGGAAGGCATGGTTTCAGAAAAACCTTGGAAGACATATTAATTGATGGGAAATGATAACACTTCTTAATCTTTTGTAATGTGGTTTCCAATTTTAGCATTTGACTAGAATTTCTTCCTTACTTCTTAACAATTTTTTTTCTTTTTAAAAATTTAATCTTTAATTTTCAATTTGAAATTCCCTCCTCCCCCTCTTCTTCTTCCACTCCTCAAGAAGGTAAGAAAAAACCTGTTATAAATAGCTATAATCATGCAAAACAAATTTCTTCATTGATTAGGTCCAAAGAAAGAGAAAGAAAGAAAAAATATACTTCATTTTGCAATATAAGTCCTTTAGTTCTCTGTCTGGAGATGGATATCATGTTTCTTTGTGAGTTTGTGGAACTGAGTTTGGCCATTGTTTTAATCAATTATTAAGTTTTTCACAGTCAATTATCTCTATAATATTTATGTTATTTTATGAATTATTCTCCTGGTTCTGCTCACTTCACTTTGCACCAATTCCTACAAATCTTCCCAGATTTTTCTGAAATCATCTCCTTTATCATTTCTTACAGTATTCCATCATGCGATCAAAACTTTTTCAGCCATTCTCCAATTGGTAAGCATTCCAAATCAATTTTTAATTTTTTACTACCATAAAAAAGAGCTGCTATAAATCTTTCTACTTATGGAACCATTTTTTTTCTTTGATTTCTTTGGGGTATAGAACTAATAATGTAATCACACTGAATGGATCAAGCCTTTTGGACACAGTTCTAAATTGTTCTCCAAAATTGTTGGAGCAGTTCACACTTCCCCAATAGTACATTATTATACTTGTTTTCCCATAACCACTTCAGCATTTGTTATTTATCTTTTTCATTATCTTAGCCAATCTTAAGGACATGAATAATATCTCATAGTTGTTTTAATTTGTATTTCTCTAATTATTAATCACTTAGAACATTCTTTCATATGCTGTTGATAGCTTAGATTTCTTCCCCTGAAAACTGCCCATATATATCCTATGATTATTTATCAATTTGAGAAATGGCTCTTTTTCCTGTAATTTTGGCTCAGTTCCATATATATCTTAGAAATGATACTATTATTGGAGAAACTACAAATACCTTCCCTCAGTTCCTTCTCTTTTTAACTTCATAGATTTTGAAACCTTTTTTAATTTTATGAAATGAAAATTGTCTATTTTACTTCTTATGAATCTCTCTCTTTTTTGGTTATTAATTCTTTTTTTTTCTTTTCTTTTTCTTTTTTTGCTGAGGCAATTGGGGTTAAGTGACTTGCCTAGGGTCACACAGCTGGGAAGTGTCTGAAACCACATTTGAAC
The DNA here is from genome assembly GCA_023553655.1 of Myrmecobius fasciatus. Classification (NCBI taxonomy): domain Eukaryota; kingdom Metazoa; phylum Chordata; class Mammalia; order Dasyuromorphia; family Myrmecobiidae; genus Myrmecobius; species Myrmecobius fasciatus. Next base: position 14,939 of record JAJPUD010008446.1, on the reverse strand, counting down.
TCAGGTCCTCTGGACTTCAGGGCTGGTGCTCTATCCACTGCGCCACCTAGCTGTCCCTTGGTCATTAATTCTTTCCCTGTCCTTAGATATGACAAGCAATTTCTTCCTTGTTCCTTGTTCCCCTAATTTGCTTTCTATTTACATTTAAATTATTTGCATCTAAATCAACTACCCATTTTGAATTTATCTTGGTATTGATGTAAGATGTTGATCTACATCTAGAATTTCTCTCAAACTGCTTTCCAATTTTCCCATTTTGTTTTTGTTGGTATAGTAAGTTCTTGTCTCAATAACTAGAATCTTTGTATTTATCAAATATTAAGTTACTGTGCTCATTTATTTCTGTATATTGTGTGCTAGTTCATTGCACTGATCAACATCTCTTTTCGTATGCAGTACCAAATGGTTTTGATGATTACAACTTTGTGGTATAGTTTGAGATCAGTATTGCTAAGTCTCCTTTTTTCTCTCTCTTCTTTTTTTGGAACTAATGCTTCTCTATATTTTTTATTTTTTGTTCTTCCAGTTAAATTTTGTTATTATTTTTTCTAATCTCTAATAGAATCTTTGCTAGCTTGCTTAATATGGTGCTAAATAAGTAACTTAATTACTACTACTACTACTACTACTACTACTACTACTACTACTACTACTATATTGGCTAGGTCTACCCATGAGCAATTGATATTTCTCCAGTTATTTATATCTCTCTTTATTAGTATGAAGAGTATCTTTTAATTGAGTTCATGCAATTCATTTATGTGTTTCGGCAAGTAGATTCCCAAGTGTGAAACACTGCCCACAGTTAAATTGAATTTCTCTTTCTACCTCTTTGTGCTGGGCTTTGTTGGTAATATATAGAAATACTGATAATTTGTTTAGGTTTATTCTATATCCTGCAACTTTGCTAAATTTGTTGATTATTTTAGTTTTTTAGCTGATTTTCCAGGATTCTTTAAAAAAAAAAACCCTATATCATTTGCAAAAAAAAAATGATTTTTTTTGTTTATGCTTATTCCTCTAATTTCTTTCTTTTTTCTCTTATTACTGTAGCTAGCACTTTGAGTACAATATTGAATAATAGTAGTCATAATGGGCAACCTTACTTCACCCTATTTCTTATGGAAAAAGTTCCTAATTTACCCCCATTATAGATGATTATTATTTTTTTATTTTAAATAGATACTACTTATTTTAAGGAAAGCTCCATTTATTCTTATGCTTTCCAATGTATATGTGTGTGTGTGTGCAGGAATAGGCATTATATTTCACCAAAAGCTTTTTATTCATCTGTTGAAATAATTTTTATTTAGCTATTAATCTATAACCATGTTATTAACATAGTCATTTATGCTTATAGTTTTATTAGGACTGAACCAGATCTTTCTCCTCCTCCTCCTCCTCCTCCTCCTTTATTTAGTGAAAGGATTCTTCTTCTTATTATTATTTTCTTTCTCCTCTTCCTCCCCCTCCTCCTCTTTTTTCTCCTCTTCTTCTCCATCTTCTTTTTCTCCTCCTTTTCTTTGTATGTTCTTCCTTCTTCTCTTTCTCTAATTGAGGTATATACAGTGTAAATGGAAAATAATCTCTGAGGGAAGATGCTAGCAAAAAGGAGAGGTCAGGAAATACTTCTTGCACAATGTAGGATTTGATTATATGATTTTTTTTTTTTTTTTTTTTGCTGAGGCAATTGGGGTTAAGTGACTTGCCCAGGATCACACGGCTAGGAAGTATTAAGTGGCTGAATCCAGATTTGAACTCAGGTCCTCCTGATTTCAGGGCTGGTGCTCTGTTCACCGCACCATCTAGCTGCCCTCATAATTTAGGATTTGAGCTGAGTCTCAAAGAAAAGCTAGAGAAACCAGGAACTGGAGATAGGAACGAGAGCACCCCAGACATAGGGAATGGCCAGTGATAATGGGTGTAGTCAAGTGATGGAGAATCTTCTGTGAGACACAGAAAAGAGACCAGGATTACTGGATTGTAGAGTATGGGAAAGGTATCAAGTCTAAGAAGATGGGACATTTAGGAAGGGGCCAGGTTGTGAAACAAAACTGAGGAATTGATATTTGATCCTAGAGATAATAGAGAGTCAAAGAGTTTATTGAAAAGAATTTTAGGAAAATTGCTTTGGCAGCTGGTTGGAAGATGAATTGATGCGGGGAGAGATTTGTGACAGCTAAACCAACCAGCAGGCTAATGCAATAATCCAGGTATGAGGTGAGAGGATCTGTACCAAGGCATGGACATGTGAGTAGAGAGGAGGAAATGTAGATGAGAGACATTGGAAAGTAGAATGGACAAAAGGTGGCAACTTGTTGATTGATTGGATGAGGTTTGAATTTCTACCTGTAAAAGTGAGGATAAGAGATGGAACAAGACATTATTACCGTTATTACTTCTTGTTATTTGTTCTTTATTCCCAAAGAGAAACAAAAGACATTCTGAAACTGCAAGTGCATTTAGGAGCCTCCTTTCTCTATAGAAGAAACATTTGTATTACGGTTTCTGCATTGCAATCCTTTTTATTTATGTTAAGAGCTTTTCACTGTTTTCATACAACATCATTTTCTTAATTTTCATTTTTTGCAAAAAGCTTTGCCCTCTAACTTTAAAATAATGATAGCTTTCCCCAAGGTCATTCTCAGGATAATTATTAGTACATGAACTGGGCACACTGCCCACCCTGAAATAGCTGCTTCCTAAGGTCACCGATTTGTACAATCTTTAGAATAACTACAAGCATTTACTCATTACAGGTTTTCTTTCAAATACCATCCACTTGCATTTAAGGCTTCTGAGGGTTTTGAATATGTACCAAGTATAACTAATTAGGAATTCAAGGAGGGAAAAAGCTTTCACAAGCTAGGTCATGTGAGCTCTGATGAATTAGTGTCTAAATCTTCAAGGCCAAAAAAAGAAAAAAAATAAAAGCTGGACCTTGCTGATAAGGGACATCAGAAGAGAGTTTTCCTCTTTATTAGCAAAAAAGAATCCAGCTTCAAAATGCATTGCTGCCAATGTCCTGTGACCCCTCACCCCTGAACTCTTCCAATATACAATACTGGTACTTTTGCTGGCATGTCATGGCATATAACAGCTCAGGAACTCCATAGGCTGAGAGGAACATGTCCTTCATCCAGAAGCACTTGCAGAGATCCTGGGTCTTTCTGCTCCTTGTGCAAAGTTCCCAACATCTGGAAAGCTGCAATGAACCCTTACCTAAACCCCACTGGCACATGTGCAAGTTGTGCATTTGGTTTTGCCTTCACTTTTTCATGGCACAAAAGTGATATTTACCATCTATATGGAAGATCTTTGCTTCTAAATGTTGGGAAATAATTAAGAAAGTCTGATAATCTCTCCAACCCTTGGAATTACTTCTGTAAACTTCTGACATACTTCTTTCCAGCACATTTTGCTACATATCATTTCTGTCTCATCTCCTATTTGTTTGTATTCCAATGCACTGTCCTGGGACTTCTCTCTCTCTCTATTTTCATTTTTTATTCTTTTGTCTCCAATTGTCTCTAAACTGATGATTCTCCAATTTACATGTCTCATTGCTCCATGGCTTCCAATCCCATAATAATAATAATAACAATAACTAGCATTCCTATGGACTTTTCAGGTTTGTGAATCTCACAGTTACCCTGTAAGGTAGGTGCTATTATTATCCCCATTCACAAATAAGGCATGGAATCTGAGAGAGGTTAAGGGTCTGCCAAGGGTCACATAGCTAGTAAATATCTGAGGCAAGTTTTAAACTTAGAAATTTCCAACTCCTGGTACAGTGCTCTATCCACTGAACCACCTTGCTGTCATTTGTTGTTAGCAAATTAAGCAGGTTATTTTGTTTTATTATTGCACAAATGTAATAGTCATTCCATAAAATTTGTACTGGTATCTTGAAAGTGTGACATAAAATGCTAAAATCCCTGGAAGTTGAAAAGAGAGTTTGGGAAGAGAGGATATACATTTCAGGATTGTAACAGGAGGAGAGTTTTTTCCTTCACAGCAAGAGTTTAAATCTTCTGGATATGCAAGAATGTTAATCATCATATTCAATTATAAACCATTAAATTATAAACTATAGATTATTGGGAATAATAAATATCAAAAATTGGAAAGGAGCGTATAAGAGTGGGGCACTTCTGATTATTCTAACCAATTTAAAGGTAATTACTTTTGTTAATTAACAACACTTCTGGATTGAATCTATCTTAGTTGAGTGTGAACAGGCCCTGTGTGTGTCTTTGTATGAATTCAAGCCATTATGTGAGAGACTTGATCATACCCTAAGGGATTTGTATAAAAGGAAGACACTAACCCTCTTAAAACCAGAAACACAGATTCAGATGGTCTGGGAGCAGGGAAGATGGTGTTTACACCATCCCAACACACTTCTGAGCAATAAAGGTAATAACTAAATTGGGACAAAGAAGGGAAATGACAAAGAGGGTCACTGATTCTGCAGGCTTTTCAGAGAAGATGACTTGTACTGAGGGACGTCTCTTAGCTCTTTCCTCAACTTCTTTTCTCAGTTCCAGTCTAGCAATGAATATATTATTATGTAATATAATTATATAATAAAATTATAGAATTTATATTCTTATATAAATTTTATATATTTATTTATGACGTATAAGTAATTTATATGATATGATATTATATATTATAAATTATATAATATAACTTGCTATTTCATTACTTAGATGTTTCTGGTAAATGGACTTTTGGCTCAACCACAAAAGGGCCAGGGATTAACTAGGGCTAAAAATAAACTCTTGACTAAATGCTAGGAATTTTCTTAATTAGGAGCTTGGAGCGATTGTAACTAAATTTATAATTTTCTAACTAAATATAAATTTAGTCTGCAATTAAATATCTAAATCTGAAGTGGAGGAACCATATTACTCCTTAGGCTTAAAATAAGATTATTATAATAGGGTGTTATATCACTTGCTAGATATCTCAAATTCAATATGTCCAAAACAAAACTCATCTTCCCCCAGAAACCTTACTTTTTTTCTAACTTCCCCATTTTGGGGGTAGGTCAAGGGTTGGCAAACTATACTTTCAAGAGTCAAATCCATCTGCAGTCTGTTTTTGTACAATTTAAAATATGGTAATGTAAAAAAAAATTCTTGAATTGCTTGCTGTCTAGGGAAGGGAATGGGGGAAAGGAAGAAAAAAAATTAGAACACAAGATTTTGCGAGGGTGAAAACTATGCATATGTTTTGAAAATAAAAAAAATTAAAATTAATTTTTTTATATTCTAAGCTCTCACCCATAGAACAATAGGTGATGGGCTGAATTGGGCCCATGCTCATACCTGGACCCACTAGTTACCCAGGTCCACAACTTTGGAGTGATTCCTAACTCTACACTTTTCCATCCCACCTTATTGCCAATGAGTTACCAAGTCTTCTGGGTTCTACAATTACAGAACTCCCTCTTCAGCTCTGCTCATTACCATTCTTCTCTGCTGTCAAGGCCCAGTTTAAGGGCTACCTCATACATAAGGCCTGTTTTAGTGTTCTACAGTTTTAGTACCCTCTCTCCCTATCAACAAAATTGGCTTTTTTCTGTATTGGGAAATTTATTCATCTGAGTACAGATTATATCTCTCTTCCCATCCCCAGTAGAATGCAATCTTCTCCAGGGCAGAGACTGATTCTTTTTAAACTTTGACCAATGGCCAACACTCTGTTTATCATATTTGGGAACATAAGAAATGTTTGCTGTATTGATATTAATTGAGAAGGAAGAAGTTTCACTCATTTTAACTAGTTATTCCTCAAATAGTCACAATGAATTAATCCAATGAATTGGATATTATTATTTAGTCCCATTTTATAAATCTGCCAGGGATGTCACAGGCAAAAAGGTGCTTCTAGGATTCAACATCTTCATCTGCTTCTAGGATTCAACAAACCATATAATATCTAACCCTATGATTAAATGTAAAAACTCACTCTAATCCTAGACCTGAAGTCCAAATCCTACCTTTGGCACATCTTAGCCATGTTAATTTGGGCAAGTTGCTAAATAATAATCACTTTTATATAGTAATTACTATGTGCTTTATAGTTATTATCTCATTTGATAATCACAACAACCTTGGGAAATATGTTTGCCAGATGAGGAAACTGTGCCTCAGTTTCCTCATCAGTACAATGGGAATTATAATTCCTGTATATCATACAGCTGTCATGAGATTCAAAGATGAGAATAGATGTAAATTCCTTAACTGGCCTTAAAACTTCAAATAAATATTAGTAATAAGTGTGCATAGAGTGTGGGCTAGCTAACCCACCCATGCTCTGTGCATGCTTATGATGTCAGTTATTATAATAATAATAATTATTATTATTATCAGTAACATGTCTAGTATCTTGCAAAAGGTAATGGAAAAGCCACATACAATTTCACAGCTTCTGAGTCTTGGTTAGGTAACTTAAGCATCCTCCTTCTTCATCGGAAATAAATAACGATTAACTAAACAAAAAAGAGTGGCAATGGATCCCAAGATGTCTCAACTCAGGGGAATATCTGAATTTCCAGGATGGAATTGTTCCCTAGAAGCTGGAAGATAAGACAATCTTTCAGCCCTTGTCAATATTCCAGTTGCCAATATTCCCCAGCTCCTTCTCCAGAGAATAGTGAAAGCCAAATTTACAGTGGTGTTTAGTGTCTCATCACACACTAATGAAGTGTTCTATTTCTCAACTAACCAATTTCTCCATTGAAGGGTTTTCCTGGGTTCACTTTGTATTCTTGCTATGAATTTCTTAACCTCTCCAGTATATACCCTGCAATGACACATTATTATAATTGCTCCATCCAAATTTCTGTCCCGGCTACAATTATCTTTTTAAAAAAATTTTATTAAAAATTTTTATTTTCAAAACATATGCATAGATAGTTTTCAACATTCACCCTTGCAAAACCTTGTATTCCAATTTTTTTTTCTCTCTCCCTTTCCCCCATCCCCTTCCTTAGATGGCAAGTAATCCAATATATATTAAACATGTGCAATTTTTCTATGCATATTTCCACAATTATCTTGCTGCACAAGAAAAATCAGATCAAAAAGGAAAAAAATGAGAAAGAAAACAAAATGCAAGCAAACAACAATAAAAAAATGAGAATTCTATGTTACGGCTTTTCTGTGGGTGCAGATGGCTCTCTCCATCACAAGACTATTGGAACTGGCCTGGCTACAATTATCATCACTCCATCACTTTAAGTACCTGGTCTTGGCTTTTGGTTTCCAGTTTCTTGGCATCTTTTCCCTGAGTAGCTCAGTAATCACCTTCAGTCTCTAAATCACTTTCTTAAGTACAATCTTATCAAGCCAATGGACTAACCCAAAGGATTCTGAAGCTGACCTACAACCTCAGTTTGCTGACTACATAGAGAAACATACACAAATTGTATTTTTAAGTTAGGTACAGAGTTGGTGGAGAGGAGAAAGAAAAAGAAACTTCTTAGATAGATTAATAAATTAAACCTAACTTTTAGATTACTTTTAGCAGTCATCCCTATTAGGATTTTGCCATAGGATTCTGTCTCAGGATGACAAATGTGGTTGTTTAGATTTTTGCACTATCCAGACTTCAAGAGATTTACAATTGGTGAAGAGAGAATATTTAGACATAGATGAATAAATACAAAATTGGGGAGAGGGGAGTTGGGGGGAGATGCTGTACTAGAAAATGGCAGATCACAGGGGCAGCGAGGTGGCACAGTGGATAGAGCACTCAGCAAATAATAATAATAATAACAATAACAACAACAACAGAAAATGGCAGATCAGTAAAAGATTGTGTAGGAGAAAATACTTCAGTTGAACTTCAAAGGAAGCCAGGAAGTCTAGTTTGGAGGTAAGGAGGGAGTGTATTCCAGGTTTGACCTTGAGGACCTGCTTAGTTATCAGTTGGACTGAGGATACTATACCCATTCCCTTTCCAGTATCCACATAATTTGGACTGAGTTCAATTTTGGGAGAGCCTGCTTCTAAAAAGAGGAATAAGGCTCATTTTCCTTGCAATCTTTGGCTTGGTTGAGTCCCCTAATCCAATGTCTCAGGAATGAGTTTACTAATAAGTCACATCAAGGGCCTCTCTAAAAAAAGAAGCATATGTCTGATACCAAGATAAGGTTGAAATGGGTCCATGATTTAGACATAAAGAGTGGTACTATAAACAAATGAAAAGATCAAGGCATAATCTACCCCTCAGATCTGTGGAGAAGGGAGGAAAATATGGTCAGAGAAGTAGAAAACATTATGAAATGCAAAATGGATTATTTTGATCACATTAAACTAAAAAGTTTTGCACAAACAAAACCAATGCAGCCGAGATTCAATGGGAAGCAAAAATCTGGGGATTTTTTTTGGTTTGTTTTTGTTTTTTGTTTTTTTTGCTTTTCGCTGAGGCAATTGAGGTTAAGTGACTTGCCCAGGGTCACACAGGTAGGGAATGTTAAGTGTCTGAGATCACATTTGAACTCAGGTCTTCCTGACTTCAGGGCTGGTGCTCTATTCACTGCACCACCTAGGTGCCCCAATTTTTTTTTTTTTTTTTTTACAAAAGTTTTCAAACTGTGCATACCCTTTGACCCAGCAGTGTTTCTATTGGGCTTATATTCCAAAGAGATCTTAGAGGAGGGAAAGGGACCCACATGTACAAGAATGTTTGTGGCAGCTCTTTTTGTAGTGGCTAGAAACTGGAAACTGAAGGGATGCCCATCAATTGGAGAGTGGCTGAATAAATTATGGTATATGAATGTTATGGAATATTATTGCTCTGTAACAAACGACCAGCAGGACGATTTCAGAGAGGCCTGGAGAGACTTGCATGAACTGATGATGCTAAGTGAAATGAGCAGAACTAGGAGATCATTGTACACGGCAACAACAAGACTATATGATGATCAATTCTGATGGAAGTGGCTCTCTTCAACAATGAAATGTTTCAAACCACTTTCAATTGTACAGTGATGGGGAGGGGCATCTACACCCAGAGAGAGGCCTTTGGGACCTCAACATAGCATTTTCGTGCTTTCTGTAGATGTTTGCTTGCATTTTGTTTTCCTTCTCAGGTTTTTTTTTTCTCTTGTAGATTCGATTTTTCTTGTACAGCAAAATAATTGTATATATATGTATACATAAAAAAAGAAAAAAAATTTTACAGCCAGTGTTTCTTTCTTTTTTTTTTTTTTTTTTTTTTTTTTGGTTTTTTTTGAGGCAATTGGGGTTAAGTGACTTGCCCAGGGTCACACAGCTAGGGAATGTTAAGTGTCTGAGACCAGATTTGAACTCAGGTCCTCCTGACTTCAGGGCTGGTGCTCTATCCATTTGTGCCACCTAGCTGCCCCATAGCCAGTGTTTCTGATAAAGGCCTCATTTCTAAAATATATAGAGAATTTATAAGAATATAAGCCATTCCACAATTGATAAATGGTCAAAGGATATGAACAGAAATTTTTCAAATGAAGGCATTAAAGTCATTTCTAGTCATATGAAAAAATGTTCTAAATCACTATTGATCAGAAAAATGCAAATTAAATAACTCTGAGGTACCACTACACAAGATTGGCTCTTAGATTGGCTAAGATGACAGGAAAAGATCATAATGAATGTTGAAGGAGATGTGAGAAAACCGGGACACTAATGCATTGTTGGTGGAGTTGGTGAAATGATCTATCCATTCTGGAGAGCAATTTGGGGTTATAGCCAAAGGGTTATAAAACTGTGCATACCCTTTGATCCAAAAGTGTCTCTACTACTTATGGCAGCCCTTCTTGTAGTGGCAAGGAACTGGAAATTGAGTGGGTGCCCATAAGTTTGAGAATGACTGAATAAGTTATGGCATATGAATGCAATGGAATATTATTGTTCTAGAAGAAGTGATAAGCAGGCTGATTTCTGAAAAGCCTGGAAAGACTTATATGAATTGAAGCTGAATGAAGTGAGCAAAACCAAGAGAACATTGAACATAGTACCAACAAGATTATGGTTTGATCAACTGTGATGGACTTGGCTCTTTTAATCAATGAGTTGATTCAAGGCAATTCCATTAGACTTGTGATGGAAAGTGCCATTCACATCCAGAGAGAGGACTATGGGGACTGAATGTAAATTAAAACATAGTATTTTAACCTTTTTTGTGAAGATACCAAACAGAGCAATTTATGATATATTCTAAAGGAACTCAATGAAGTCTTATAATTTGAGTTTAGAATAGTTAACAAATAAGCATTTAACAAATGCTTGGTGAATAAATGAATAGTTTATTTTATGTGCCTCTGCATCTCCACAAAAGTTTTATTCCTGTTTCTCATTGTGGTGTAGATGGAGGCAATCCTGGGTTCTCAAAGCCTATGTTAGCAGAATGTAATCTCTGACAAGTAGATCTTTGAAGTTGAAAAGACTTCATAATTCACATCGAAGCCTTTTCTCCCAGAAACCTCTTTATGAAAAGATGTTACATGAGCAAATTTTGTGGTAATGTGCACAGATACTGGACTCATCCCTTATATACCATGCTGGAAATATATGATCAGAAAAGGAGATGGGCAAATCATATAGTAAATGTGAGAGACTACAGATGCATAGACTGAGCAATGCTCTGGTACTCATAAAAGGTAGAAGACCTCAAGGAAGTGCTCCAGTCTCAGATGGAGATGCTCCATGAAGGATTTATGGGAGAATGTAGTCAAGAGTAGCATAGTGAGTGGAGAGCTGGAAAGATCTGAGTTCAAGTACCTTTCTGATACTTCCTGTGACTTTCAGAAAGTTACTTAATTGGGGCATCAAGTGGTTGGATAGGTAGAGTGCTGGGTCTAGACACAGGAAGACTTCATTTCAAATAGCCTCAGATACCCACTAACTGTTTGACCCTAGGCAAATTCTTAGATGGCTGTCTTTCTCACTTTTCTCATCTATAAAATGGGGATAATAATAGCACCGAACTCTCAAAACTATTGTAATGAGATAATAATGGTTAAGTGTGCCTGACACATAATAAGCATTATATAAATGTTAGCTATTGGATTATTACCTAATATTTCTGGCTTGGGACAATCATCCAAGACTATAAACTTCAGATCCAAATTGACAGAGGGAATTTTCTTATTAATGACATCATAGGTCCATACCAAAAATAAGGAGAAAAAATGGCACAAGATGAAAAGGTGTGAATGAGTTAGAGTTCTGCATTGTATAAGAAAGTACACATATTAATGAAATCACAAATTCATTGCAATAAAAGAAAGAAAAACAAAAATTAGCATTGCATAAGAAAGCAAAATAAGTGATTGGTTACCCCCAGCCTGCCCCTATTTCTCCCCCAAGTCCTCTTAATTCGGGAATTGACACAGGGTCAGGCTTTTTTTTTTTCTGAAAGTTTTGCTCAGGAGTCCAGAACTTAAAAATAATATTAATTAATTTTTTTTCTGCTTAATGACTTGAAGTCACACTTGGTTAGTTCTTCTTCCAACTGAAAAGGAATATAGGAAACTAGACAACAAAAAGAAATTGAAGGATCCTTGTCTTTGCACTATGAGTGTGATGATACAATGGAAAGTACTGTATTTGCACACAGAGATCCTAATTTGAATCTCTAAAGAAATAACCATATTATTAATATGATTAATATTGATATTCCAATAACCATATTATTTACAATCTTTGGGCAGTGAGGTAGTAAAGTGGCTAGATTGCTGGCCCTAGAGTCAAAAAGGCTCATCTGTCTTCAAGAGTCCAAATCTGATTGGACCATAGGTAAGTCCCTTAATCTTGTTTGCTTCAGTTTCCTCATCTATACAATGAGCTAGATAAAGAAATGGATAAACTACTCTGATATCTTTGCCAAGAAAACCCCAAGTGAGGTCATGAAGAGCTGAACACTACTGAAACAACTGAAAAATGGGGAAGGCTAGATGACCTTTTTCAGCTCTAAAGCTATAGTCAAGTCAAATTAACAAACATTTATTAGATACCTACCATGTTCCAAGTACTGTATTAAGTGCTGGGTTTAGAAAGAAAGGAGTTTTTAATCTAGTAAAGGAGTAAACATTCAAACAACTCTGTACAAATGACATGTAGGCAGGATAAATTGGAGGTAAACTGAAGAAAGCAGTAGCATTAAAGAGTACAGTTCTTGTGGAAAGTGGGATCTTAGTTGAGACTTGAAGGAAACCAGGGATGCTAGAAGGTAAGGAGGGAGAAAATTGCTGGCATGAGGGATTCAGTGAAAATGCATGGATTGGAAAAGGGGAAATAATATGGAGGTCAATGCCATTGGATTGGAGAGTACTTGGCAAGATATCAAATGTAGAAAGACTGGAAAGATGGGTAGAGGGAACTTAATTAGGACAGGCTTTAAGTCAAATTTATGTTTGATCCTGGAGGTGATAGGGAGCCAGTGGAATTTATTAATGTGTGTCAGGACAGAAGTGGCAGGAAAGGTGACATGATTGAATCTTTGCTTTGAGAAAAAAAGCAAAGATCTCTGTAGCAGCTGAGTGGAAGATAGACTGAAGTGAGAAGAGATTTGAGATGAATACCAACTGGAAAGTTATTGCCATGATCTAAAGCATGAAGTAATAAGGACCTGCACCAGGGTGGTGACAGTGTCAGAGGAAAGAAGAGTTTATATGAAATGCTGACAAGGGAAAATTTAGTGGATTTGACACCTGGTTGGGATATAGTAGATGAAAGAATGAGAAGTCAAGGGTGATACTTGGGTACTGTGAGGATGGTTGTGTCTTTGACCATAACGAACTGAAAAAAAAAAAAAAGCCTGGCAATGAAGAATGGACAGACCTGCCCCTTCTATCTATAAATGGTTTCATATCCTGAGCCAGAAAATAAGAAAAGCCTGTCTCCAAAAATCATAGTAGTGGCATGTTGGTGGTACAGAGCTGAGGTCAGTTGCTGGCAGTCTAAGATGCTAAGCCAAGAGATGAGAGGCAGAAGAGTATGTATAATTGTGGGGGAATGGGGCTGAAGGGTTCAGTACTCAGCTAGCAGAGAGGTTCTGATTAATCCTCCACATAGAGTTCAGGGAATTAGCAGTCAATTTCAATTTCCTCTAGTTTTCATTTCTGCTTTTGGGTCTGGTGTGAAAGACCCACTTTGTCTTTTCACTTCCCTTCACAAATGTCAGCAGCCAGTTCCCTATCCCCAGCACTGTCACTATGGTAGAAATGACTATTTTCAAGTGTTTAGAAGGTGGGGGCAGACAGGGGAAGGGGATGATGGGAGAGGAGGGCAGGAGGTTAGGAAGAAAAGTTACACTAAAGGGAAAATTAAGACAAAAGGGAGAAATGATATCCAGAGTGATTAGACAGTTCAAAAATGATTTAAAAAAGAAGTGGGAAATGAGGTAAAGAAACAAAAACATAGGTCTAGTTTGGGAAAAACATACAGCAAAAGAGTTTTGAGAGATGCCAGCATCAGGACTCCATGTGCTTCAGCATAGTCCTGGGCAAATATAGCCTCCAATAACCAGACCACCATGTGCTTCAGTGCAGTTCTAGAAACCCAGAAACACTCTGCCAGCTTCAGGACATGCCAGACCATGGCTCAGCACCAGATAAACTGCCAGAACCCTATTACCTCCAGCAGCACCAGATACTCCTCAACACAGTACCAGATATGAGTGCCCCCTGAGGTCCTCAGAAGAGGCCTACAGCCTCCGGCACAAGTGTTCTAAGACAGTGCCTCTTTTACACTGGGAACAGAGTTCAAATTTAAAAGAAAGAGAAAAGGCCAAAAAGATGAGCAGGAAAAAAAAAAGAATCTGACCATAGAAAGTTATTATGGTAACAGAGAAAATCAAGACACAAACTCAGAAGAGGAAAACAATGTCAAAATAGGATGGGCAAAACCATAAAGAGAAATGGGAAGTGATCTCAAGCCTAGAAAAAACTCATGGAAGAGCTCAAAAGGTAGTTAAAATCATATAAAAGTTAGAAAAAATAGGAAAAGAAATGAGAGTGTTACAAGAGAACCATGATAAAAGAGTCAACAGCTTACAAAAAGAAAACAAATGCTTAAAAAGTAGAATTGGTCAAATGTAAACAGAGATATAAAAATCTGCTGAAGAAATTAACTCCTTTAAAAGTGCAGTTGATCAAATGGAAACAAGTACAAAAGCTAATCAAGGAAAACAATTCCTTAAAAATTATAATTAGGCAAGTGGAAGCTAATGATTCTCTGAGACATGAGAAAACAATCAAGCATATTCAAAAGAGTGAAAAAATAGAAGAAAATATAAAATATTTCATAGGAAAAACAACTGACCTGGAAAACAGATTCAAGAGAGACAATGTCAGAATCAGTGGACTACCTGAAAGCCATAATCAAAAGGAAGACCTGAATAGCATCTTTCAAGAAATTATCAAGAAAACAGCCCTGATGTCCTAAAACCGGAAGTTAAAATAGGCATTGAAAGAATCCACTAATCATTTCAGTAAAGAGATCCCAAAATAAAAACTCCAAGGAACATTATAGCTAAATTTCAGAACTTTCAGGTCAAGGAAAAAAACTGCAAGTGGCCAGAAAGAAATAATTCAAATATCAGGGAGCCACAATTAGGATTACACAGGACTTGGCAACATTAAAGAACCAGAAGTCATGGAACATGATATTTCAGAAGCAAAGGAGCTAGGACTACAATCAAAAATCACTAACTGGCAAAATTAGCATAACACTTATAGAGGGAAAAAAAGGTCATTCATTGAAATTGAAATAGATTTGAAGCTTTCATAAGGTGGCTAGAATTGAGCCAAAAAATCTGATCTCCAATATCAAAATCCAAGAGAAGCTAAAAAATGCCATTGAATCCCTTATTTTTTCTTTTCCTTTTTAGGAATTGTTTACATCCCCACATCAGAAGATGCTACTTGTAATTCTTTTTTTTTT
>JAJPUD010008445.1:36142-89339 GCA_023553655.1 Myrmecobius fasciatus | reverse complement strand
GAGTTGTAAAGATCAAATGAGATAATTGTAAAGCACTTAGCATGATGCCTGGAACATAGAAGGTGTTATATAAATGTGAGCTATTATCATTATTATCATTAAACTAGAGAGAAAGCCAGTCCCACAAAGGAAGAAAGAATAAAACATTTACCTACTTGCTCTCTGTGGCAAAAAGCATTGCCATAATAAACAAAAGATTTAGAGTTTAGGGATCTTCTAGTCCAACTTTCCTCATTTTACAGATAAAGATCTAAATTTATCACCGATAGCACCCAGCATAGGCTCTACAAGGAACAAATCACAAGTATTTGTTAAATTAAATCCATTGTTAAATTGGAATAAAGTTGGGAGCCTAGAATGCCAAACCTAGGGATTTGAATTTATTTCACAAAGTGTTGGAAGATGTTTGAATAGCAGCTGCTGGCACCTAAACTGGGGATTAGTAGCCACAAAGCAGATTGACCATGGGTGATCTGGTGGATGAGACTTCCAAGGATCGGAGCAAACTTTCTGACTTCATAATTGGACCAGTCCTACAGACAGAAACTCAAAAAGTAAAAAACTATTAAATGGTTTGGAACATCCTTTTCTTACTTGTGCCAACTTTTATCCAGATTAATTAGGGGAAAAGGGAACAAAATGATATCACTGAAAGAATTTAAAACTTGGGAACAAAAATCCATAATCAGATTCTGGCTCCACCCTTTACTTGCTGCAGACTCTTGGATAAATTATTTCACTTCTTAGAACTTCTATTTTTCATCTTTAGATTACCAGTAGTTATACTTATAAGCATGTAACAGCTACATGTCTCTCACTGTAGTTGTCTGAGGAAGTAAAATCTGAAGTGACATTGAAGGAAACAACTATGGGGAAAGTAGCTAGGCAAGAGCCCTATTTAAGAGGAGAGGTCTGCTGGGGCTGAAGCAGTTTGGATGGTTTTGAAGGATTGGTTTTCAAAGAGTTGGGAAAAAGCTTGAGCTTTATTTACCCCTCCAAAGAAAAGGTGATCAAAATAATAATAAGTATGAATCCACACAATGTCCCACTTTATATAGAAACTTTGTGAGATTAATCTATGAGACTAATGCTTTTTATTGTATGACTATATATTTTTAAACATGCACTTTTTCAAATTTTGAGTTCCATATTATTTTCCTCCTTTCCATCCTTCCCTTACCCATTGATAAGACAAATATGTTATGCTTATGACATCATATAAAACAATCTATTCCTACTTTGAAGGTGTCTGTGATACTGGCTTGAGAAGGAAAAAAGCTATTCTTGAATAGAACACATTTCTGTAATCACTGAGTTAACAAGTGTATAGAGTATAAAAAATCCCCCTGCACTTCTTAGTTGTTGCCTATTCAGCAGAGCAAGATGATACCTTGAAGCTTGTCTTTCAACAAGGTATCTCTCAGGTAAATGTCAAAATTACATAAGACTTCTTAAATGTTATAAAAACTATGAAAACTTAGTATTTCTTTAAGAGAGAGAATTTTGTTTGGTCTTTTCTTTTTTATATCAAGGCATAAAGATACTCCTTTATGGTATTTACAAATATGGAGTTACTGCATTTGAACCATCATGAAGAACTGTGCTGTCACTGTTATGGAAAATATCAATTAATCAATTGTTTAACAATAATTTATTGAGCATCTATTATTTATCAAGAATTGTGCTAAGCATTGAGGAGAAAACTATGAAGAATCAAACAATACCTACTTTCAAGAAGGTTGCGTTCTAATGGAGGAGGAAACATGCCTAAAGAGAATAAATGTAAAGAGAACAAATACAAATAAATAGAAATTCATTCAAAACAGGCTATTTAGGAAAGGAGTATCTTATCAGGTGGTCAGTTAGGTAGTGCCACAGTGCAGAGAGCACTGGGTCCACAGTCAGGCTCATCTCCCTGAGTTCAAATCCTGCCTCAGATACTTCCTAACTCTGATTCTGGGCAAGTCGCCTAACTCTATTTGCCTTATCTGTAAAACGAGCTGGAGAAGGGCATGGCAAAGCCCTCCATTTTCTTTGCCAAGTAACAGAATCGAACACAACTGAACAACACCAATAACGACACTGCAGTGAGTGTCCACGTCCGAGTTCATGACTCCGCTGGGACACTGGTGCAGTAATACTTAATAAGGTTGAAATGATTAGCCCAAGAAACCATGTTAACAAAGGTCTTGCAGCTCTAATGTGCTGTGTGCATATGGATTATTATTATTTTAAGAAGCAGAAATGAACAAAGCATCATAAATAACCACAACGGTTCCTTGGGACTTCATTATCACTCTGGGCTGCCGATTTCTATTGCCCGGCAAAACACAAGTGAATGACAAATCATCCTGTTTCTGATCCAAAGGAAGTATGGGGTTAACTGTCTTGAAAGATGTTGAGGAATGAGTCAGAAAGAAATGAGCACACCACTTGGCTTATTTTAAGAGAAATATTTCAAGAGAGGCTGGTAGAGCTACTGAGCATGATTAAAAAAAAAAAAAAGCTTTTCCTGTACTTCAACCCCCAAGAGATCACTCAAGGAGAAGCATAAAACTTTGTGATGAAATGAGGACTGGAGTCGAATATGGTAAGAAATTTTATTCTTAACAGCTCCTTAAAAATGGCTTAAATGGCTCCTTAAATGTAGTGTTGGCTGAATATCTCTTAAATACCTGGACAAAGGGCACAGAAGCCCCTTCCCCGCCCCAGCCACCAGAGCAGTCTGTGGACTCTGCTGGAAGATTTCAAAGTGTGTAAGGAAAGAGGTATAGATTAAAGTGGAGCAATCTGAAACTAGCCAGTCTCCCAGGGGAGGACAGAGACTCTCTTGGGTGGGCCAGAGAAGCCCCCAAGAACTGCTGTATTACAGCCACGCCAAGTCTTTCTTCTGTTTGTGTCCTCAAGGCTTAGTATTGTCCTCTGCATCTTTCAGGTGCTTAATGATGCTTTTGCTGTTATTCATTTACGGGGCTTGCAAAACCACCACCAGCAAAAACAGTCTGTCGTGCCCTCCCAAATGTAGCTCCAGAGATGGCAAGCCCAGAGAGGATGCCCTTAAGTCGGTGTGACCGTCCCCAATGAATGTTTCTAAGCCAGAACGCTGCAAATGTCAGTGCTGCTGGCTGGCCAAGAAGACCCAGCATCTAGCCGCTCCTCTGTCAACAGGGAGCCAGGGGTGACCTTTAACAGGGCATTGAACTGGCCTCTGTTTCCTTAGTGCTCAAGTGGGCACACCAGTACCTGCTTACCTTCCTTCCTGGGTGGTTGGGAAGATGCAGTAGGATGCCCTAATACACACATCTGGATATCTATACATATCCATCCATATATCTACATATCCATATGTATCTCTAACCAGATTATACCCATCCATCCACTCACATGTATATCCCTCCATCTCTGTCTGTCCTCTCCATTCACACTCTATCACATATCATCTCTCCACACATATATATCCCTACACACATACCCCCATGACACATCCATTTACATGGGCACACTTATATCCACACTTACACATCTGTACACACAAATCTGCTCACCCATACACAGATATCTACATAACCAGACAGATGTCCATGTGCATCTAGCCATATATATCTATATAGCATCCGTACAGATATGACATATCTATCCGAATATCTACCCACACCCACACCCACACCCACCCACACACACACACACACATCCAGACATAGCTATACTTGCATGTTGCTATAATCATAAAGTGCTATAGAAATATCTGCTACAATCCCACCAACCCCAAGGTCACATAGAAAAAAGTAAGAGAAAACCGAGCTGAGGAGCCCAGTGACAATGGCCATGGCAGCTTTGGGGAGTCTCTGACTGGGGAAAGTGCCCAGAAGCCATCTTATCCTTACTTGGCCAAGGATCTGCCTGTAGCTTGTTGCCAAGTAGTCCTCCATCCTCTCTCTGCTGTGAGATCTCCAGTGGGATGTGCAGTCCTCCCTCCAGAGGAAGCACATCTGTTTCAGGCTAGATCTGATCACCAGAGACTCTCTTCCTTTCCATCCATCCTAATTATATAGGCCAGCCTACAATTTTAGCCAATTTTTCGTCCTTTTGTCCTGGGGGACCAAGCTCACCCAGTCAAATCCCTCTAGCACAAGACAGTCCTTCTAAGACGTGGATTTGAGTCCCTCCCAAACTTTTCTTTTTAAAAAACGTTTTGATCCTTCTGTTTCAATGGTCTTGGTTTCCTTTGTAATGATCTTGAGAAGGTGCCGTGGGCATCCCCTCTCTGCCAAAGGGGACCAGGATGCAAAAGGTCTCTTCCCTGCTCAGACCTTCTCCCCCACAGATATGGAGACAGGCGCCCAGAGACCAAGGGACAAATAGACCTAAGCAGCAGAGGAGGGAGAATTCAGGTTTCTGGGCTGTAAAAGCAGCCCAGCAGAGCAAGCCCCAAGGTAAGAGGCTACAAGGTAATGGGCAGAGAAGTCCACCCTGGCGGGGAGCCAGCAGTATCAGCTTTGGTGTTCTGGTTGGGTTCTCTAGGCTCATAAGTGACAGTGGCCCCTGAAAGCAGGGCCCAGAGTGCACAGTGCTGTGCCTCCAGCCCTGAAGTCCTGAGACCGAGTGATCCTGGGCAAGCCACTTAGCCCTGCCTGTCTCAGATTCCTCATCTGCAAAAAGAGCTGGAGAACGGAATGGCCAAGCCCTCCAGTACCTCTGCCAAGAAGAACCCCATGGAGTCATGGAGACTCAGACTAAAACTTGTTTAAGACCCTCAGGACAGAAGCAAGATCTGGGGGAGCCTGGGCCTCCTGCTGTGGTCTGCCAAGGCAAGGAGGTGAGGGGCTGGCTTGCTTCCCAGCTATCCCCCTCTGTGAGGCCTTTGTGGGGCTGGAGAACCCTACTACCCCCCCCCCCCAGGCTGGATTTCTCTGACCTGTGTGGGAGGGCAGCTTCCTCAATTCCCAGAGCTGAGTTCTAATTCTTGCTCTGTTCCTTGTGCTTCTGCTCTAAGGGCTGCCCTCCTCCTCTCCTCTCCTGACCTTGGTATTTATCTGTGTACATTATTTCCCATTTCCAGCCTCCTCATAAGCTCCTAGCATTCTTTTTTTTCACTTTTTTATATTTCTTTATCATTAAGTTCTTATATTCTTTATATTCTTATCTTTTACTTTTATCTTTTATATTATGTTCTCATTCTTTATATTTTTGTAATCTTTTATATTATATTCTCAGATATTCTTAATATTGTTATTGTCTTTATATTTTAATATTACATTCTTATCTTTTACCTTTGTCTTTTATATTATGTTCTCTTATATCTTTATACTCTTATCTTTTACTTTTATATTATGTTCTCATTCTTTATTTTTGTAATCTTTTATATTCTCAGATATTCTTTATATTGTTATTGTCTTTATATTTTAATATTACGTTCTCTTATATTCCTTAGTCTTATCTTTTACCTTTATCTTTTATATTATGTTCTCTTATATTCTTTATGTTTTTGTAATCTTTTATTTTATATTATGTTCTCACATTCTTATGTTCTCTTATATTCTTTATATTATGTTCTCTTATATTCTTTGTTACTGTCTTTATATTATTAGGTTCTTTTATATTCTTTATATTCATTCTTTTATCTTCATATTTTATTATGTTCTCTTATGTTCTTTGTATTTTCTTGTTATATTCTCTTTCACTTTTTCCTCTGTATCTCTAATGCCCATTAATAAATGGATTGAGTTGAATTGATTTTCTAAAGACTAGAGCAGTTATTTGTTCAGTGATTCAGCCACGTCCCTCTCTGTGACCCTCTGTGGGGTTTTCTTGGCAAAGACGGTGGCGGAGTTTGCTGTTTCCTTTTCCCGCGGATTAAGGCTCATGGTTAAGTGACTTGCTCAGGCTCCCCCAGCTAGTGAGTGTTGGAGCCACCCTTGACCTCAGGCCTTCCTGACTCCAGACTCGCTTCTCTATTTTGAGTCATTTGGCCTCCTTCAGATCAGTGACATCCACTGAACTGGGAACGGAGGCCACTGTTATCACACCCATCGATTCTTGGGGCTGCGGATTGACTTAGATAATATTGCCATGTGGTTTGCTGTGTTTTATTGCATTTCTATTCATTCTGTTAGAATTCCTCCAGTTACACACACACACACACACACACACACACACACACACACATATTTGCTGAGGCCATTGAGGTTAAGTGACTTGCCCAGGGTCACGCTGCCAGGTCACAGTAAGCTTTCCTGACTTCTCCTGACTTCAGGGCTGGCACTGTAACTGCAGTACCCAGCTATGTATGGCCTTCTTAATGCTAAGTGTGACCCCCATGAGTGGGCAGGAACTTGGCTTTAAATTCCGGCTTCCCAGGCGCCCAGGGTCTTTCTGCTCTGGGGTGATGGCGGCAAGCCTCCGCTAATGGCCAGAGCTGCCGCGAGTATCGAGGAGTGCGGTCCTAGTAATGGCCATAATGAGCTAATGGCGGGGAAGCAGACTGAGCTCCTCAGAAAGGTCCCAGCCATTATTTGCCTGGCTGATGAGAGGATTAGCTTGAGCTGTGCTGTTTCTATGGAGCAGGGCAGGTGATTAATTTGGCTCCTGGAGAATTCCCTCCATAGTAAAGCCGGAGCTTTTGCAGAAAACCCTTGTGTAAATGAGTCCTGAACACTGGACCTCGCGTCCTCTGGCCTTCCGTTCATGGCCAGCCTTGTCTAAGTGCTTTTCGAGGAAGGCTCTGGCAGCAGGGTATCTCACATTCTGGATTGCTTGAGCCTTTGAGGAGGTCCGCACTGGCCCAGCAGCAGCAGGAGGAGGGGAGCTTGCCTCGTCCCCCTTGCCGCACTACAGGCTTGAGATTTCCAAGGCACCGGTCTCATTTCGGGCCCTATTCCCGGCCCTTGGATGTGGAGGAGTTCTGTATGAAGTGATCCAGCACTTTCCTTTTCTCTTTCTGAAGTCCAAGCCATGGATGTTGTCGAACAAAGATCTTGGAATCTTAGGGGCAGGGGCACCCCCACATTTACCCCACAAATCCAGGGGTCTGAGAAGAGGGGCTGCACAGGAGAATGGAGTCACAGAAGCAACTCTGAGCACAGTGGGGCCGGGAGAAGCTTGTCAAGTGTCTCTCCCCGCTCCTTTCAATGGCTAGCTCCCATGGCAGCTTGGGGGGGGGGTGCTTGGAATTGGGAACACTTGAATTCAAATCTGACCTCAAGCAATAACCAACCATGTGCCTCTGGGCAAGTGAATTAACCTCTGCCTGCCTCAGTTTCCTGAAAAATGGGGATAATACAAGCGCCTGTTTCCTAGGGTTGTTTGAAGACTTAATGGGATTGTATTTTTCAAGTGCCTGATATAGTAGACAGTTAAAGAATTTCTTGCCTTCCTTCTTGCCATCCCTACTTGAGGCCATTTCTGATTTCCTAGGCTGCTGGTGCCCTCCCCACTCCTGTTTCTATTCACTCAGGTGTGTGCCCTCATCTACACTGATAGAGTGGAAGGTCCTTGAGAGTAACGACTATTCCTTTTTTATTTTCAGACTCCCAATGCTTATTAAGGCTTAATAAATGCTTGCCAATTGATCGATTGATCCTTTGCTTCATTGCCAGTTTCCTTGTCTCTCTAACCCTACTGAGGCTAATGGCTGTTAATCTCCTGCCCAGGGCCCTGACTTCAGCTTCTGTCTCAGACAAGTTAGCTTAGCCCATAGTCTGGGCCTCTTCCTCTGTTGTTTTTAAGGTATCTTTCTGTCCTGACTCAATGTGTACCCATTTCCTTCTAAGAACACTGAGGCAGGCAGGGTAAACTGCCTTGCCCAGGGTCATGCAACTAAGAAGTGTCTGATGTTATACTTGAACTCATGGAGATGAGTCTTGTTGCCTCCATCCGCTTATTTATCCTGTATCCCATTCCCTCATAGGGACTAAATGATAACTTAACAATTATAGTTAGTATAGTATTTTAGAGCTGAGTAAGATTTTAGAGAAAGTTTAACAGATGGAAAAACCCAAATATAGAGACCACTGGAGATTCTGAACCCACAAGCCTCTGGACTTGGAGGTAGGAAGACCTAAATTCAAATTCTGCTTCAGACATTTAGCTGTGTGATTCTGGACAAGTCATTTGACCCCTTTCTATCTCAGTTTCCTCTTCTGTAAAGTGCTTAGCACAATGGTACATAGTAAGTATTACTACAATTATTGTTATATTTGTGGAGTTGATTATAATTTGTCAAGTATCAATAGATAGAAAGCCTTAAGAGTGAGTGTGGATTTACAAGATTATCTATTGAGAAAAAACAAAAAAAGTGAAAATAATGTTTTGATCTGTATCCAGTATCCATAGTTGTTTCTCTGGCATTTTCTATCCCAAATCTGTCAGAATTATCTTGGATCACTGTATTGCTGAGAAGAGCTAAGTCTGTCATAGTTGATCATCACATGTTGAGATGTTACTGTGTATGATGTTCTCCTGGTTCTGCTCACTTCACTCGGCATCCGTTCATGTAACTCTTTCCAGATTTGTTTGCCATCTACCAGCTCATGATTTCTTATAGAATAATTTTATTTCAGTACATTCATATGTAACAACTTGTTCAGCCGTTCCCCAATTGATGAGCATCCTTTCGATTCCAATTCCTTGCTACCCCGAAAAGTTACTATAAATATTTTTGTACATGTGGGTCATTTCCTTTTTTTATGAGCTCCTTGGGATGTGAACCCAGTAGTGATATTGCTGGATTACAGTTTTATAGCCTTTTGGGTACTGTCCCAAATTGCTCTCCAGAATGATTAGATCAGTTCATATTCCATCTACAATGAATTAATGTCCCAGTTTTCCCAAAACAATTTTTAAATAGTCTACCTCTCGAAGTTCTGAAGAAAGTGCTTTGTAAAACATAAAAGCACCTCAATACATAGGAATTGTGATTATAACTCTTGGAGCAACTTGGGAAGGCTTAGGAAAAAGGAAATTTGTGCTGGATCTAGACCATTCTGTCTTCCACATGGGACCTGACACTAATCCTTGTTAATGGTCGACTTCCCATCATTGGGTAGTACCTGGCCTTGTCCACAACAGCATTCTCACATTCGGATCTGGGGGACCCTTTCTGCAACTTTTCCTGCAGAAGCATGGCATGTTCACAGGTAAGAAGATCATGTTTAGGGGCACAGACTAGGAGACCCATACATAATCTGTCCTGGGATGTCCCAGAGCACTCATTTGGGGGTTCAGGGAGGGATTTGAGAGAGGCCTTGAAACTGCTCAAGAAACAATAGCCTTTTGTTTTTTGCTCATATCAAAAGGGATGAATCTCAAAAGCTGAGTGTTTCCATTTTCAAATGTTCTGTTTATTTACTGATAAGAGAGGGATAATATCATGTAATAAATCTTTCAGAAATTAAAATGCTAATGCCAATCTTAAAAGTTTAATAAGGAAGACCCTTTAAGTGTGTTTATGGAAATCTAATAGAAAATGATTAGCATTTTAAAACACTGAAAATTACAGTGTGGATTGTAAAGTTGCCCAGGTCTAGCCGTTCTGGGAGCCAGACTTGCTCTAATGGAAGACAATGTGCGTTCAATTATTCAAGTGGACAAGTTTTTTTCTGATAGATTCACTGATCGATCCACCTGCTGGCTCCAGCTTCCCAAGAGCTGGGATGGAGCTGATCCACTGGTGAGGTCACAGCCTGTTCAGCTCCCTTCCATTAAAGGGCACAGCCCCAAATCTGAGGGATGCATGTTGCTTACTGATCTGTCCATGCAGCAAATAGCAGCTGCAGTTCATTACTGCTAAGTTGCCGTAGTGTTAGTCCTCCGTTTGTCCTTGTGGGTTTTGTTTAGTATTTATTTGTTTACAAGGTCAAAGTTGAGTCATCTCAGGAGCTGGTACTTGCCTCTGAGGAAAACTCTAAGCTTGGGGTGTCCCAGCCATTGCTGCTCTTTTGGGGGACTTGAGTTTCTCATAGGAAGGCCAACTGGACAATGGTACATGAGCAAGAGTTTTTTAATGCTCACAAGGTACGGCATCCATTTTAATTCGAGACATCTAGGGACATGGCACTGGGGAGGAGAAGATAGGAAAAGATCTATCCAGCACATATTACTTAGAGAGAAAAATATAACAATATAATCTTCAGAGGGAAAAAGATATATCAATGACTCTGTCAGAAGAGGGACATCAAATCTAAAGGGCTTAAAAGTTGATATTATATGGTGGTTAGTTGAAGGAACTAGTAATGGTTAGCCTGGGGAAGAAAAGGCTTGGAAATGATAATGACATGTAAGAATCTGAAGAGCTGTCACATGGAGGAGGGACTAGAATTATTCCAGAATTGAGTGCTATTTGAAGAGAGACAAGACAAGAAAAAAAAAACAGGGCCCAAGACATAACCCATATGTAATGGGTAGAACATGAATGATGATCTTAAAAAGGGGGCGGGATACATGACAATATTATCACAAAAACACAGGCAGGAGACTCAAGTAGCAAGAGTCAGTCATGTCCAATATTGCAGATAAGTCACAAAGTACTAGATAACCTCGGATGAAGTAGCTTCACATGAGTGATGGATCTGCAGGCTGGAATGCAAGGGTCTGAGGAAGGTGTGACTGATGAGACAATGAAGGTAACAAGAACAGAGAGCTTTTCCAGGAGTTTGTGAAAGGGAGCAAGGATGCCAGATAATATGGTTGGAGGAGATGGCCTGGGCAAATGATTATCTTTTTCTTCACAAATAAAGGGAAATGGGCATGCTTATAGGCAGCAGGGAAAGATCCAATAGCTAATATTTCCTAAGTGTGAACATGCCCTAAGGCTCAGTCCTGGGCTTTTTGAAGCTATCCTTTTATACATGTGACCTCAGGAACTATAATTATCATCTCTATGCAAATGATTCCAGATACCTACAATATTTAGCTCTAAAATCTTTTCTGAGCTCCATCATCAACTACAACTGGCCTTTTTAACTAGATATGATATTCAAAAATTCATGGTAAATGGGAGAGGTATCACAAAACTAGAGAAGGGCAAATGTATTAATTTTTTTAAAGGAAAAGATAATAGAACCTGCAAACTATAGGCTAGTAAATTACTGGAAAAATTTTTGCAACGCATCATTAGAGAGATAATTGGTGAACATTTAGGTAGTATGAATTACAAAGAACCAACAGAGCTTTATCAAGTACAGGTCATGCCAGACTCATCTCATTTTCTTTTTCAAAAGGATTGTTAACAAGGGGATGCTGTGGATATAATTTACTTAGATGTCAATAAAGTTTTTCCATATGTATATCCATACTTTATGTAGAGAAGATAGGTAATAATGGACTAGCCAGTAATAGAGGTTCTTGGTTGTCCCATTAATATAGTTCAGTGGTAGTATGGCAAGGGGTCTCAGGTAGAATGCCCCAAGGATCTATGCTATTTAACAATGTTATCAATGACTTGAATTTGAAGAAATGTTTGTTGATGACACAAAGCTGAAACGGCTACCAAAAATAGTGGAAGCTAGAGTCAGGTTTTAAAAGGCTCTTAGACTAGAGTCCTGGCCTGCCTCTAAGAAGATGAAGCTTACTAGAGATAAATGTAAAGTTTTGTCTTTACATTTTTTGTAACTATGTAAGAATCTGAAGGGCAGTCATATGGAGGAGGGACTATTCCATTTGGCCCCAGAGAACAGAACCAGGAGAAACAGGTCTCAGTTGCAAAGAAGCCAATTAAGGTTCAGTATAAGGGAAAAGCTTTCCACCAGTTAGAGGTGTCGAAAAGTGGAATAGGCTTCCTGGAAAAGTGGTGGGTTTCCCTTCCTTGAAATTCTTCAAGCACACTGAATGGCTTCTTGCCAGGTATAGATAGGTTGGAATAGATAGCTATTAAGGCCCTTTTCCACTGACAAATTCTCTGGTTCTGTGAATGTTTTATAGCATCTTAAGCTTAATTTGTACAAAGCAGAATTTATTATCTTTTCTTCAAAACTCATTTTTTCCCCTCAGAAGTTCCCTATTCATGTCATGGCCACCACCATCTTCAATCTTAATTTTACATTCGGTAGCAGGCCAAGTGATTTTGTTTCCATTTTTAAGTTGTTGCTTGTGTATGTTTTCTGCTTCTCTCCTATTTCTACAGTCAGGACCATGGCCAGCCACTCACTGCTTCTTTCCTGGTGTTTTTCAATGGCTTCCTACTTGGCTTCCATATTAAGTCATTAATAATGTAGTGTGAATGAGGTCAGTCAGATCATTTTCTTATTGAATGTGGGTCCACTTCAGAGCACTGAGTATACCGAAGGGGTTGCAGGAATGGGAGGGGACAAAGTGAATGAAAAGAGGAAGATTGGGGGCACTCTTCAAGCACCTTTACAGTCTCACCTAGGACAAACAATATCTCTTAGGACAATAGAATAGAGTCAGTCTGGAGGTAGCGGGATAGAGAATAAGAGAAAAATACTGCATCATATCTGTTAGACCAATGACTAACAAAGGGCTTTGTGGTGTAAATGAAGGGCTTTTAGGTTATTATTACTCAAATAAAGGGAATCAGATGTCTTTGACTGGCTGATTGGATCTCTTGTGAGGACCCATTTACCCTGCATTGTACAGCTCCCAATTACAATCCAGACAAAATAGCAGGAGCTGGCTCCTCTGCTTACTGTATAGATCTTAAGGCAAAAACAATAGACTGGCCAATGAGCCATCTTCATTTTAAAGTCTGGTGACAGAACCTGCTTCTAAAAATCACTAAATGTTCTGATAACACAAGTACTCATAGGGAGCACGCTTTATCTTGGCATCGGGAGTATGGGTCTCGTTATAGTCTGGAGTAATATAGTATCTTCCTTGGAGCTTGTAAAACAGGTTATTCATTAATCTGGACAGACACCTCCAGCCAACTGGGTCAGTATGTTAACTATATTCTATCATCATCATGTGTCGCAAAAACATCACTGAACCTTGAATTAGACAACCCACATTCAAGTCTCACTGTAGACACTGTGTGAGCTCAGGCCTTTGTTTCCACATCTATAGAATAATGAAAAAAAATTTTCTTTTTTACCTGTCAGGGTTATTGGGGGAAAGTGTTAAACTGTAAAATGTCATAGAAATGGGAGCAGTATCTTTGCTCTCACTTAGGTGCCTTTGGATACCTCTCGCCCCTGTGGAGTTTGGAGGCAGCATGGTGTATGAGAAAGAACACCAGACTAGGGACTGAAAGACCTGAGAGAGTCTTCTTCGGCCACTAGTAGCTGTGCCATGCTGGAAAAACCAGATCACTGCCAGGGAGAACTTTCTGAAATATGGAGCTGGTCCCACCATTCCTCTGCTCAAAAATCTTTAGAGGCTCCCTGATTTCCTACTGAGTAAGATTCAGATTCTCCCCACTGACACTGCTTTCTGCATCTGACGTTACTTTGACTCTAACTTTATGAAATAGTCTTCTCCTTTATATTGCATGCTCCAGCCAGGGGTATTCTGGTAAAATGTGAACAACCAGCTTTCCAAAAAGCAGGAGACATTTGTTGAAAGTTTAATTTGCTTTATCTTTCATTTAGGGTTAGGGTTAGTAAATCAAGGTCTAATTTCTTTTCTTTTTCTTTTTTTTTTATTAAAGCTTTTTATTTGTATAACATATGTATGGGTAGTTTCTCAGCATTGATCTTTACAAAGCTTTCCATTACAACTTTCACCCCCAGTCCCCTCCCCTCCCCTAGATGGCAGGAAGTCCACTACATGTTAATAATGTTGAAAAACTTGACAAGTTGTGCAACAAGGTCTAATTTTTAATGCTTACCCTGAAATTTAACTATCGACTTCATACAAGCTGGCTTCTTCCTAAGTGGAGACCATTAAGCAGCTTCTCTTCTCTACCTTAGAAAGTTCTTCACTGTCCCTTCTTGATGCTTTTGCTCCAGGTAGGATACCAATAATATTAGATTTATATAAGATATACAACTGTAGCCGACACACAAATGTGGTGCCTTTACCAACAGCTCCCCTCCCTACTTCTGCCCGATCACTCCCTCCATTCAACCATGAAATAACTGAAGTTACTGAAGTCCAAACGTGCCAACTAATGCCAAACGTTCTGGGCCTGGTCTAGCTCAGGACATCCCAATGATCTGGCCTTTGGAATAGAAGGAAACACTTAGAGACCATAGGAATTAAAAAAAAGCCCATAATAGGATTAAAAGGGTACATCTATTAAAAATAGATGCTGCTCTCCTGTGCCTCAGATTGGACAGTGGAAACTCTGCCACACTTGAGGAATAATAATCTCCTGTGGGGCTGGCTTTTTATTCCCATTCATGCTCAACTAAATCTCTAAATATCCCTAGAGATCTTCTCTCCTTGCCTTTTTAAAGGGATATCATCTCATCCCATCAAACAGTTCTTTAATGCACTTAACATAAAGCTACATATTATAGTTTAATATTAGCTATGATCCCACTATTATTGTTCTATATTAAATATTCGTGTTTGCGTCGTCTCTCCTTCTCTCCTAAGGACAGTAAGGGCTGAATATGGCAATCCAAATCTCTTAACATCTAGCATGGAGTTCTACACACAGTAGGTGCTGACTAAATTAGTAGGTGCTTTCTAAATATTCAGGTGTTTTTTCTTTTTTTCTTTTTCTGCAAGGGGAGGAGATTGGAGTAGATGATTTCTAAGTCTTTTTTCCAGCTGCATGAATTTTATATTTGGCATGAAATAATAAGCAGAACCTCCCCTTAATATATTGCTTCATACTTTGCAAAGTACTTTATATACTTCTTTCTGGTTTTATTTTCAAAATAATTCCATGAAATACATAATACAGGTATCTCCAATTTTTCCAGCTGAAGAAACTGAGACCTCAAAGATTAGATTTCTTGCCTGAGGTTGTACAGCTGGCCAGAGGTGGAGAGCCTGGCCTTCTTTCCCTGAAGCATTCTGCTTTTTAATCCGGTGATGTCTAGAAAGAAAAAATTGATTTCTAGTCCTGATTTATCACCGACTGGTTGTACCACAGGAAAGATATTTTACTTCTTTCTGGTTTCTCATCTGTAAAATGGGGCCATTGAACTAGATGTTTTCGAAGAACATGTCCAGCTCTAACATTTGGTGATTTTATAATTTTTCTTCTTTTTTGAAAGACTGTTTTTAATAAATTTGGATCATTCTGCCTACTAGACTATGGAAAGGGTAATTTTTGAAAAGAGATACTACAGAAGCTATCTATTTGACCTCTGAATGACTCACTTCTTTTTATAAATGGATGATTTATTTTACAGGGATCAAAATGAATTTTTTTCCAGTGAATGTAAACCTCTATTCTCTATTCCTGTTCCTGTTACATTGATCTGATTTGCAGATATGAAATGAGACATCATTGTTTTGTGATACCATGATCTGGAGTTTGAATTAAATAGGAAAAAGAGAGCAGGCTAAATTCTTTTTGAGAAAATACACAGTACTTTTAAAAGCCCCCAGTTTTCCCCTGAAATGAAGGCTGATGTTTTAAAACAGGGATGCTATGTAGCTGTAAACTGTGGAATAGCATGGTCACGGAAGAGCCAGATTAAGAATTACCTAGAGGGTAAATGAGATATGAGTATCATACAAACATATCACAACAAAGAACAGCACTAGAGAAAAGGATGAAAGGATGTCTTCAGAAATATATGAATCAAATAGAAAGCTAGTCAATCATATTTTCTGTTATAACATTATACAGAATAGAATAGATAATTATACTCTGTTAATTATATGTTTACGTGTAGTATATGTTATATGAACAGAAATCCTTCGATCATATGGTGAAGGCAAGGGATCCCTGATGGAACAATTTCTTAATGTCTAAATAATATCAGGAAATCTAGAAAAAGACCCTGAACTTGTTGAGTGGATTCTTTGTAGTATATAGAAGGACATAAGCAAAAGTCATCAAGGACAAAATGAGATAGAATGAATTATTAGACAGGATATTCACACTGAGATTACAGATCCAGTGAAATGTCATAGAAGTATGAACATTGATTTTTGTCCTTCAAGAGTGTGAGCTATCCCCTAGTAATAAAGTTGGGCACTTTGAAATGAAGGAACAGATTTGAACCTTGTTATGACAAGGCACTACATTGAATCCTTGTGACCTGAAAAAGTTGAAGCAGCTCCAAAAGTAGCTCTTATGAAAAGCTGAATGTGGCAGCTCAGGACAGAGAATCTTACCTAGATCTAAGTCTGAGACAGAGAAAGATTGTTTCACTGATCCATCTGAAATGGGAGAAGATCGTCTTATGGGTTATGTTTTACGGATCAAACATAACATGTTTGTAGATTAAATCATTGTCTCAGGTAGGGACAAACAGCCCTTCTCTGTAATAAAGTAGCGAGGGCATCGCAAATTCAACTGTGAAAGATCAATACTCTTTGAAAGGAATTTATTGAATAAATCTAATAATGATATAAACATGAACAACCTTTCTTTACACGTTTACATTTTCCCCAATCTGTTCTCCCTCCTGTCAGTGTAGGTACTAAATTCTCTCCCCCCGCCCCCACACACATCTTATCCATTCCAATCTCTGAGCCTTTGGTCACATTTTCCCTGACTGGATTTCCTCCTTACTTCTCTCTATTTGTCTGTGTCTTACCCTTCCTTTAAAACCTGTATCAAACACCACCTTCTCCAGGAAGTCTCTATTAGTCATTCTAGCCATTGGGGAAGATTGTGTCAGAGGCTGTCAGCTGCACTAATGTTGCCTTGAGATCCTGGGGTCTCATGTCTGCTGCTGAACTGAGGGAGATGGGGTGGGGTGAGGTCGGGTCTTGGCTGGTACTGCTGGAGATGCTAGGGGTTTGGCAGTTTACTTGGTAATGAGCCAGATTGTAGTTCTGGTGTCTGAGACCAGGTGATATACTGGGGAAAAAAGTGGAGGTCTGACCACTGGTGGCTGCTGTTTGAGTAGGTCCCTGTAGCTTGGTGTCTGCCTATTTTCTTAGGTCTGTAAGGTTGGTGTCTACTTGTTTGCTCAGGACTACCCTGAAGAATGGGAAGGTCTGCCCTCTGGAAATGCCCTGGGCTAAGTTGAAGCATGTGGTGGTTCTCAGGGCTGACATCTGCCTATTCTCTTGGCTACAGATGGGTGGTGGTGCTTGTGAAGGTCCTGGTGTTGATAGTTGATCACTACACTACACTGGGGCTCAGCATCTCCTGTTGATTTGCTGAAGTGGGTCTTACTCATGACTTGTTGGGATGTTCTGTTCTAGTCTGTTCTCTCCTTCACTAAGCGAGATGGACCTTACCTGCCAATCTTCCAAGTTTCTTAGTCTCAAAGATCATTTCTTCTTGTCTTTTTTTGCCAATTCTGATGTTTCAAGATTTGTTTGGGGATGCTAATTTTATGGTTATTTGAAGGTGAACATGGGAGAATTATGTGATTTGCTCCTTACTCCACCATCTTAGTTCCACTAAGTTTATACATTGAAGACACCTATGTCCCCTTAATTTTCTCTCAACCTGGCTAAACATCTTTAGTTGCTCAATTGTTTCTTAAATGATATGGTTTCCAGAGTTCTGCTCATGCCC
Source organism: Myrmecobius fasciatus (assembly GCA_023553655.1). NCBI lineage: Eukaryota > Metazoa > Chordata > Mammalia > Dasyuromorphia > Myrmecobiidae > Myrmecobius > Myrmecobius fasciatus. Next base: position 71,785 of record JAJPUD010008445.1, on the reverse strand, counting down.
ATGGCACTGTGCTGAATGTCCTCTGTTTTGGTGATATCCCTCTTAAAAATATGGCCTTGGGAAATGAACACCAGATGTGGTCTGCTCAGGGCAGAATGCAGAATTATTACCTTCTGGACATAGACCTCTAGCATTTGGAGCATTCAGATTATAAAGTAGGCACATATTAAGTTTTGAATCAATTAAAATCTTTCTTTCAAAGGCTTTCAGCCTTTAAGCCTTTGACTCTATTCTTACACTTGTACTGTTGTTTTTTTTCCCCTAACATAAATGTGGGACTTTACTTTTTTTTTTTTTTTGGTAAATTCATTTTCTTGGTATTAGTTCACAATTTCAACCTGTTGGGATTGTTGGAGTTTTGTTTCATTCATTCATTCGTCATGGATATCTTTGTTGTCATAGAATTTAGAACTAGGAGTTTTAAAAATAATTTAGCCATTGATTTAAAAAAAATGGATAAAACAGGGCAAAGGACAAAGCCTTGTGGGATGCCATTAGAAATCTCTAGTCTGCAGCCATTCATTAATCAACATGCTTTGGAAATGACTATTCATCTAGTTACAAATCCACTTCACATTTTTTTCCATCTTATTAAGACTATCCTTGCTGAAATCCCTATATAACAAATCAATTATATTTATCTAATCTGGATGTCTTGTAAACAATGCAAAGTAAACATGCACAAAAAGAGAACTTTATGTCTTTCTCCCCACCTTTCCTTTATTTCAAACTTCCCTGTTCCTGGGAAGTACCCTCATTTTCTCATACTCCTATATTTGCAATTTTGATGTTATTCTCAATGTTTTATTCTCTCTCATGTGACATATCTGATCAATGGTCAAGCCTTGTTATTTCTAGCTCCTCAACATCCCTCTCCTCTGTTCAGTCACCTGGCTCAAGCCTGCATCACTTCTGGAGTAGGATATTAGCTTCCTTCTTGGTCTCCTCACCTCAAATCTCTCTCTTCTCTAATCCTTTCTTCACACAGCTGTCAGGGGGATTTTTTTATGTATTAAGTCTGATTGTGGCATTTTCCCTATTAAATGAACTCAAATGGCTTCCTATTACTTTTAGGATCAAACAGAAATTGCTTTATTTGATATGAAGATCTCTAACATTATCCCAGCCTTCTCACATGTTATTTACTGGGCTCATATCCCAAAGAGATCTTAGAGGAGGGAAAGGGCCCCACATGTGCAAGAATGTTTGTGGCAGCCCTTTTTGTAGTGGCTAGAAACTGGAAACTGAATGGATGCCCATCAATTGGAGAATGGCTGAATAAATTATGGTATAGGAATGTTATGGAATATTATTGTTCTGTGAGAAACGACCAGCAGGATGATTTCAGAAAAATCTGGAAAGACTTATACAAATTAGTGGTGCCTGAAGTGAACAGAACCAGGAAAACACTGGACACAACAGCTGCAAGATTATGTGATGATCAATTCTGATGTTCATGGCTCTTTTCAGGAAAGAGGTGATTAAAGGCAATTCCAATACACTTGGGATGGAAAGTGATATCTGCATCCCGAGAGAGAACTATGGAGACCGTATGTGAATCAAAGTTTAGTATTTTCACCTTTTTTATTTGTTTGCTTTTTCTTTCTCGTGTTTTTCCTTTTTGGTCTGATTTTGCACAATAGGACAAATATGGAAATATGTTTAAAAGAATTGCACATGTATAACATATAGCAGATTATTTCCTGTCTGGGGGAGGGAGGAAAGAAGAAAAATCTGGAACACAAAATCTTACAAAATGAGTGTTGAAAACTATCTTTACATGTATGTGGGGAAAAAACCAAAGCATTGAGAGTAAAAAAGAGAAAATAATTTGCTCTCATCTCTTAAGATAATTCCAAAAGAAGAGAAGGGGAGTACTTTGAAAAGTGTCTGAGTAAAGCAAGGGCCACATTAGTTAACTAGGGAAGATGGTTCCTTTGAAGAGGATATAGTCATTAGGTGATTTAGATTCTAGTTTTTCGTTTAAAGAAAAAAAATCAGTCTTGTGACCTGAAGTCAGGGACAGAATTAAGAGAGAACCAATTTAATGGTCAGAGAGTGAGTTTGCTTTTTAGACACATTGGAGGTCTTGAATATTATAATGACAAAGCAGAGAGAATATGAAATGATCTTTTTTATGATTTCTTTGTCCTTGTCTTTTTGCCTGGAGATGAGGGAAGAAATAAAAAAAAACATTGCAGCCATATGAAAAGGCTTCATTTTCCAGAATTCTGTGGGCTAAAAGAATATAAACAAACACTATATGTATATATAGATACAAACATGTATACATCTTTACATATGGATATATGGATAAGTAAATACCATAAATATACACATAATTGTATACATATACATTCATATACATATGTGCATATTATATTTTAAAAGCACATGGCCTAGGTACTGAGTTTGAATTTTACTGGGAGAAAGGAGAGGGATGCAGGTGAACAAGTGGTTCCTGTGCATGCAGCTGGGGGTTAGAAAGGAATGAGAATTTGAACTGTTCTTCTGAGTAGAGAAATGAGAGAGAACAGGCCACGATTACCTTCTGAGACTTTGTTGTTTAGTTTTGTTATGAATGAATATTTTTCTATTTCAGTGTCATTGGGAGTCTTTGCTGGTAGTTGAGTTGACTGAATACATTGAAATGATCTAATTACAGATCTTCTATATCCAAGAGATCAAAATGTGCTCAAAAGAGTACTGATTATTAAAAAAGCTCCAAGTTAGGAATCCAGTGTAGCTGCCAGATGCTGCAGGCATGACCCCTTGGTTATAATGGGATCAAAAGTCTAGTATAGTATCTCTATACTTAACCTTATGACTCAAATTTCTTTATTTTCTGAATATAACACTGGTGTTTGTGTTTGTGTGTACTTATATACATATAAATATATACACATACATATATACACATATACACACGTGTATATAATTTTAATGTCAGGTTAAAGCTACATCTATATACAATATTAAATATGTATATATCCATAGATATAATCTACACAGATATTCAATACCTATACTTTAATATTCTATATACAACATTTTAGTTTTTCCCTCAGATATAAGTGAAAACAACTTTTAAACATTTTTTTAAAAGTTTTGAGTTCCAAATTCTATCTCTGCCCTCTGCCCTCTCTGAGACAGCAAGCAATCCAATTCACGTTATACATGTGCAATTGTGCACATGTATTTCTAAATATAGATTAAATATCTAAATATACATATATATATGCATATCTAAATATAGGTTAAATCTAAATAGATTTAACCCGCCAGTAATTCTGCAGGTGTGTGTAGAGGTAATGGCAGAAAGGGAGCACGGAGGACAGGGACTGTTGTTGGTTATTTTGTCTGCTTTTATATTTTAGGATCTCTAGCACTTAGCACAGCTTCTGACAGATAGTAGGTGCTTCACAAAGTTAGATAAGACTTAGAGATCACAAATCATCTCGCCCAAGGTCTATAGGGGAAGACAGAATCAGGGACGCTTGGCTAATCTGGCTAAGGTTACAAGTGGCCAAACTAGCATTTATATTCGGGTGCTCCAACTCCCATGTTCTTTCTACCACACCATGAGTGAATACTCCAGCAGTTACATGGCCAGGAGACGTGCAGTCAAGGAAGCAGGAGGAAGCTGAGAATATTGTGAGTTGGTTCTACTCTGGAAGTATTGTTGGGGAACTTCCCAGGTAGAGGACAAAATCCTGGAGGAAGAGAGTGAACATTGAGTACTTTTTTTAGTCTTCCATCCCTGTGACTTTCCTAAAAGATGCCTGGAGGTGCAAGTGATCAAATTAATGGAGTTGCAGGACTTGGTCCTTGCTGGGGCCCTATTCTGGCATTAGATGTTTTTGTATGGAAGGAGAATGGAACTAAATTCAGTGAGAAGAGTAGGAAATAAAAAATAATAAAAATAAAAGTTGGAAAAAAACCCTGCAGAAATTTGTCTTTTCATTTGAGTCCCAGACCTCTGAGTCCCAGGGTAAGGGGAGCTTTGGGACTATTTTTGAGGAAAATAGCTGGTCAACTCAGTCCAGTAAATAATTCATTTCAATAAACATTTCTTAGTTCCTATTCTGCTAAGGTTCTGTGTTAGTGCCTGTCTTCAAAAAGCTTACATTCTACTAAAGGGGCACAAGGAAATAAATATAATGTGACACTGGTGGTAATAGAAGTGTGATGTGAAAGGGAGATCCAAAGTACTATGAGAATTTGGAGAAGACTTTCAGCTGCAAGCTGGTGATCTAGGACACTTCATAGAGGCAGGGGCACCAGGGTTGGGCTTTGCAGGAGGAAAACCTATAATGAAAGATGAAAATTGGTGAGAAAACAATGTTCTTGGTATGGGAACAGCCTGCACTAATGCCCAGAAGTGGAAGCTGGCAGGGGAAGGCAGATGGAATGCAGAGCTCACGAAAGGTCAGAAAGAGGGATCCAAGCAGGACCGTGGTGGGGCTCATGCACACACCATCTGAGGAGTTTATGCTTCATCCCTTTGGCCAAAAGGAGCCTGGAGGCTTTGAGGAGAGCTTGGAGCTCCACTGATTTGTAAAGGCTTTAAAGTTCTCACACTTGTCTGAAAATGGCAAAATCTGTGACTTTTGGCTTTCTTTGAAAGAAAGGAGTCTACTATGTCATGTCATATTAAAACTAGAGAGAGATGTGGATGGGGGAGAGGAACGGGCCTTGGAACATGGCCTGTATAGTCGGTGCTTTCCCATTCCTTCCCAAGTGAATCTTACTATCCTCTCCTAACCTGTCTTTTCTCACTCGTAAGAACGAGTTTGAACCAGATGATCTCTTAGTTCAAATATTTTCTAGCCCTTCTCTGCTGAAATCTTCAATGTAACTCTACTGCTTCTTCATAATGGAAACTAAACTGTGTTTGTAAGAAAATTTCATAGACATTTTGGTGCATGAGCTCATTAGATTTCAGAATATCAGTTCGTGGCTGGATTATATTTGGTAATGGAAGCAATTTTTTTTCTTTGAAAAATTATCCTCCTTTCCCCTTCTATTTAAAAAAAGTGAACTACAGATCTTATAGCACCTCATAAATCCAGTTCCATAAGAGAGGGACAGGAACAACATTTGAGTAAAGGGAGAGAGGAGAAGGACCTATATTTTTATTAGAAATATACTACACACCTTATTTCTTCAATCCCACATAGCCCATCTGTGATGGACTTGGGCCATTCAGCCCAAGACAACATTTGCAAATGTTTCTATTCCATTATTTGAAGAGAATCTTGTAAGGTGCACTTTGTCAAACCACAAACTCCAAAAAGAAAAAAAAAAGAAAAGCTCTGTTGAAAAAGGTAATTTAAATAAAGTGCAAAGTAGCCACAGATGTTTCCAATTGCTCTCTCTGACTATCAGTGAACCACAGGGAAGTCATTATGATGATGTGAGATTAGCTTCCATTACATGCTAGCAGGGAGCTTTCATTGGACCAAACTGATTATTTGTTTGAGGTCACAGTCTGCATTGTGTTTTGTTTAGTTTTTTTGATGCTCCCTGAATTCTCTGAATTCAGCAAAATTCAGAAATTTGCAATGGGTCTTGCAGTCATCAGCAAGAATTACCCATGTTCTTATATAATTGCAGAATGAGAAAGTGAATGAAAGGATCTGTGAGGTTTCCAACATATCAGAACCAAGGAAACTGTTCTTCGGGTTTTTCAAAGCTCTATGGATGTATATATGTGTGCATTTCAATGATTCGTCCATCTATCCATCTGATTTTGTTTAAACTTTTGTATCCCATCTTCATGATGACATTGGGCAATAGATTGTAATAGGGTGTTGACAAAAAAATCTTCCAACAAACAGTATGAGGGATTTTAGGAATTTCTGAGAATTTAGAGAGCCACTGGGGGAAGGGTTAAAAAAGGGATTGGGGGCTTTTGTGGGGTCAAGGACCTTGGGCACTCTGAATCCAATGGACTACTTCTCAGTATAATGTTTTTTTAATAATTGATGGAAATGTTAAATTTCAGTTAGAGGTTAATGAGAACAGATATGTATTTTTCCCCATCAAAATTCATCTTCCCCCTGAAATCAATCGATAAGCTCCTGGGCCCACGGCTCTAGGTTCACAGATGCTGCATTGAAGGTATGTCTTTCCCAGAGGATGCTGAGGCGGAAGATTGTATGAGAAGATCGATTTGGACGATCTCCTCTCCCTTCTTCCTCTATCCTATTATTATTGTTTACTTGGGAGAAACTGGCTTCTGAATAAGTAGGGAGTGCTCACTTAAGTGCAAAATGTCTTTTCAGCACAGATCTGCATTATAAAATGGCCCTTGCCTTTGAAACAATGAAGCACACACTGGAAAGAAAAGAGAAACATGATTAGGGGAAAATGTTCCATGTGTGAATCCCCATTACACTTGAAATCTCCAAGAACAAGAATCCTTGAGTCACAAGGTAGGAATGACATTTGGTAAAAAGACTCAAATACGTGTCTCTATCTGGGTCCCACAATTAACCTAAACACTGCTCGGGGATAAAGGAGAGAATGTGGATTTGGAGTCAGAAGACCCTCCTTCCAGCTCTGATTCTACACTTAGTTTGCCGAGCAATTTGGGGCAATGTCTCACCTGCCGAGGTCTGTTTCCTCATCTGCTAGACAAAGGGACTCACATAGGGAGGTTGCAGGATATGGTGGAAAGAAGACTAGTTGGGGAGTTAGAAGGCCACGTTCTGTTTTTTTTTTTTTTGCTTCTTGCCAGGTTATTTAATCCCTATGGGCCTATTTTTCTCAACTGTAAAATGAAAGCGTCCACTTAGAGGGCTGTGAAGGCTCGTGTGAAGGGTCTACAAGGACGCCATGGAGACGAAGGTCTGTTGGCCGCTTCCCACTTTAACGTTCTCCAACCCGTTTTATCGCAGACGTGACAAAAGGCCAAAGCACGTTTCTTTTTGTTGTTAACACAGTTTATTATTGGCACACTTATTGGCAAAGCATACATAAAATACCATTGTATTATAACACACTGAATCACTGTGTCTTTACATGTGTAGCTGAACGTATTAATATGTAAATGAAAAAATTAGTTCTCTTATAAAGTTTCACATAAATACACTGGGATCCAAAAAAGAAAAAGACCCAAACAAAAAAAGAACCCAGAACATTTGAGGGCTTTACAAAAATATTATACAAGAAATATACTATGAAAGGAAATAAAGCCAACTCAGATACAATAAAAACACCAAAGTTTCCAATTTTATTAAACGGCCCACAAAATCGATGGATTACATGGCTTGAAAATATTTGGATCAACAGCAATTTTACAAAGCATAAACTCTCATAGGACTGGGTGTCTTTCTCCACATAAAAATATTTCTCATGTCTTTGATGAAAAAAAAAAAGACATTTCTTGTTTCAGTACTTGTATAAATGACTGAAGGCCTAGTGATTAGCATGTGTGATGACAGAAATTAAAACTGCTGGATCCTTTCAAGGGTTAACCAATGACAGAAGACGTTACAAAAGAACGAGTTACATTTCAGTTACTTCCCAAAAGCTGATTTTTTTTTCTTTCTTTCTGAAACAAGAAACTTTCAGGTGCAAGTCAAAAAGCAGAAAATATTTTACAATATTAAAAAGTCATCCGTCATTATGATGAGCATCATTAATGAGATCCTGAGCACTGAGGACTTCTGGACAATATGGCCTTCATCTGATATGAGAAAAAGAAATTCAACCAAAAACATCCTTAAATTTGCCCGGAGGCGCTAGATCACTTGGAATTATTCGAATCGCGGTCAGTGCCAGTATCCATGTCATGGGTGACGGCCTCCAAGAAATGGACAATGGAAGCAAGTTCAGAATCGATCCTCTCAATGAAAAAACAACCAAACCAAACCAAACCCAGAGAGCTGCAGTTTAGAAATAGATATCTGTGTGGAAAGGCCCCCCGCCCCCTCCCCGCCCGCTCTGATAATGAGTGCTTAGAAAGCTACCAGCATACATAGCCTGGATTAGGGGCAGGGTAGCCTACTGAGAAGCCTGCGGGGTCGGGTTTTCTGATTTGGTCTCTGGGGCGGCCGGGGGCTTGCTGCTCCACGGGCTGTTGTTCCCCAAGGCGGGCGAATTGTTGAAGTCTTCTTCGTCATCCATGCCGTTGGCCGCATCGTACTGGGTGTTTTCCAACCTGGTGATGAGCCTTTCGTCTTCGTCTCCAAACTCTCCTCCCATCAGAGTCGGCTCTCCTACCACCATCACGTCCTGTGAACGGCATCCAGAGCGTGATTATTACCGGGAAAGGAGAGCGGGAGGCAGCTTAAAACAAGCACGGGGAGGGAATCGAGTCAGCGACAAGCTCGGGATCAGCTACCCTAGTGGGCCCGGGATCCACCACTGGATTTTTATGTGACATACATGTGTCTCCCGATAACAAGCACCCAGGCTGCTCAAGTCTTCATCAGAACCTGACCCCCAACAACGGCTACTGGGAGTAGCCTGTAAAACTTTTTTTTTTAAAAGGATGTTCCAACCAACCAATTAAAAAATCCTTTGAAACTTGCTCTCCTTGGGAAAATTTATTTAATCTTCTGGTGGGTATTTTAAAGGGCTCTAACGTCCAATACTTGCGTTTGAGAGCTGAGGAACGCTTCGTAAACTACCAGCGTATGAAGACACAAATAAGTTGCAAATCTATAATATTCACAAGCCTGGGATGGAACAGTTCTTCCTCCCTCCCAGGGATGCGAGGCATTTTTATTGACGGCAGCCTCTCTTCTCCCTAGCCATCCCGGCCCTTTGATGCAACCAATATACTTGACATTCTGCTACTTAATTATGGTAATTAATTTAGGTAAAGTTTTCGATAAAAACAATGTTCACACTGATTTGACAATTTGCATAGCTAATTAAGTCATTAGCAAAAACCTGCTGATTGCCAACAAGCCCTGAATTTACCATCTGTTATTTCCTGATGCCTGTCACCTATCCCCACATAGGCAACCCTGCCACCAATCTGTGCAGCATGAGGACCAATCTGTCCAGCTGGTACCATAAAAGGAAGATGAAGAGCGCTAATTATAATTACATTGATGAAGCTAGCAGTCATCAAAAAGTGAAGCATGCAAGAGGGAAAGAATCCATCTAATCACTCCTTTAAGTACAAATTGTCCTTCCATGCAAATAGGAGAACCACCTCCCGTACAGTGCATCTTGGCGTGCCTGCAGAAGATCTCCCGAGATGGGTGAGAACCTGGCTGGACCAAAGGCCCCCTTCCTTTTTCAAGGAGAGTATATGGTGGGTGCCTGCGCTTCAGTGTGCATGAGAAGGGACACGTGTGGGACATCTGCATCCTTTCTTGTAGTTCCGTTAGGAGACAGAGTGTGGCCAACAGAACTCTTAAAAGGAGAAGGACTCGGTCTACTGATGATGGCGACCGTCTATTCTCTATATCCGCCAAATTCAGGACAAGAGGAATTGGCTTGCAAGCCACAGCAGTAAGAAGTCCCTGATATAAAGCTCTGAAATATTAGATCAGGATTTCTGATTGAGGCAAATGACGGTCTTCCCTAGGAGATTTTTAAAAGGAGAACAAGCTCTCTTCTTTTGGGGGATAGTTTAAATGGAATACTGCCTAAAGCAGGGAGATGAAACCGCATGACCTCTTGGAATTCTTCTCTCTCCTCCCATGATTGAATGCCTTCTTTGAATGGCACTAAAAACCATTTTCAAAGCTTCCCTTTTCTAACCTTGAAGTAGAATGCTTGTGATTAATATCTTGGTTTTTTTAAATTTTTAAAGCAAAATTCAAATCTTGCAATAGCCCCCTTTGATAGAGATGTTTTTATGTTTTTACTGAATTCTGTAAACAACTCTGCCAGTTTCTTTCCATATTGTTAAAAAAATTCTTTGTACACATTTACTTTGCTTCACTAAACTGTTTAGCAAAAGCCAACAGGTAGGAGTCTATGTTATAGCTTCAACTTGAAATATGTGGGGGAGGGGGGAAACATGAATGGATTTTGGAAATGTGCTCCTTAAGCAGATGCCGTTCTTAGAAATAGATTAAAAACATGCCGACGTACAAAAAAAAATCACCTTTCACCAGGGCCCCTACTAAACACATAGAGTATATGCTTGGTGAGCATGGTGATACTGGCATGAATGACTCAGAATTTGATCTAATGTCGACATATGCACTTCAAAGTAAATATCGATTTTGCAAATATGAGCCAGAACTGAGATGGCTTTGACAGAGACCTTGGGGGCTGGTTGGGTTTCAAATTAAACAAGAGTCTGCCCAACCTAAGACAGCAGCAGGAAAAACATCAACCCAACCCTAAAGTGATGCAATTTCAGGCCACGTTTGGCCACATCAGGCCCCTGATGGGAGAGATGAAAGCTCTTCTTCAGTTTGGGTGCTGTTGTATGATGCCGTGTTTGGTCATGGGTGTTTGGTATGGAAAACAATCGGCAAAGTGCCAGAGATGCAGAAAAAGACATCATGACTAGGAACAAAGATAAGTATACAAAATATGAATGGTTTGGCCAAAGGATGATGATAGATAACTTTTGTATTGTGATATGCTCAGATCTCTTTGAAACTGTTGCCTGTATAAGGTTCGAATGTGAACATTAAGGTACTATATAAAAGTTGGGTATTATTATTACTATCATAATTTTGTTATCAATTGGATTATAAATAGATTTTATAACCATCCATTGCACCTGAATTAATAAGTTAAAGGGAGAGATGCTGAGTGCTGGGAACTGAAGAGGTAAGGATGATGAGGAAATCAGGGATGAAATTAGGAAAAAGCAGGCAAATTAGGGGTAGGGAGGAAATTCTCAAACATAGACTATGTTCTAATCCAAAGAAATGGTTGTTCAAGAAAGGTGCTATAGAGATGTTTGAATCACTTGAAACATGCTAAGAGAAAACACGAGAAGTAAGTTGGTCAATGTTGGAACTGATAGGTAAGACGCCCCAGTATGAAAACTAGTGAATGCTGTGAAAGCGTTAATAATCCTAAAAAGGCTCAGACACCAAATTTGTTTTACTTCTTGCATAAAATTCTATCCTGTAAGTAACTGTGTATTCATGTGTGTTTGAACATCTAGAGAAGATATCTGTAAGAGATTGCATGTAGGATGTATGTGTCTCATATGTAGATCTACAAGAAACATCTGTAGTTCTTTACCTAGAAATTTCTAATCTCTATATTGGGTCATCTATATCCACTTCTATATCATTTATTCTCTACCATGATTAAGTTTTTAGGTACATATATACTTACTATGTAGATTTTAAATTCTGATGCCTTCTCTTTCTATTTCATAGATTCCCCTGAGCTTCCAATAACCAGACCAGTTAAGCCCAAATTCGGGCAGGTCTTACCCCGAAGTAGAGGAGCCCCAGGCTGCTGCAATTTCTGTGCTCTGAGGATCATGAGCCACGCTTGAAGAAGCTCATCCTCAGAAGCGCTTACCAGTCACAAAGACTATTTGCTAAGGTGTAGAGAGATTACACTCTGCATTGGTGAAATCATGGATCTCTGAAACATTGAAGAGATTTGATGTATACATAGAAACTTAGTTCATTTTGGCTTCTATGTACCTTTTGCCCTAAAACAGACCCATGATATCATCAATAAAGAGAATTGTCAATGAGAAATCCCCCTCTACCAATATAGTTTAGCAGTTTTCCTGTGACTTGTCTTAACTCAGTTACCCTGGGTTCTGGGAATTTAAGTGACCTGTCTAGGATCACACAACCAGAATAGGTCAAAGGCAGAACACAAACCCGGGACTTCTGGCTCTGAAATCGGCTCTTTGCCCACTATCCTACACTGGCCCAGATGTATCCTTCTATACTTTGGATATATCGCGGTTATGTGTAAAGAGTAAAGGCTAATATTAATAATTTTACTTTTCAGTCTACAGTGGAAGTTTGAATGCATTGGGGGTGTGTATCATTTTAACACTTAAAAAAAATCACATTATTACCAATAGGGTATAGGCTTGACATTTCAACTCTCTTCCGAATAGTGTAAAAGGCAATAATAATCCCTCTGGGTAGAGACACATACCCCCTCACGTCCCCAAAGCGTGGCCCTCCGCTCCTCCGCTGGAGTCCTGAGGTACCACCAAATGAATTCCCATTTAATCTCTTCTCACTAATCCCCGAGCAATGGCCACCAACCTCTGAGGAGGACTGGAAGTGACTCCTCTAAGAGCCCCTCAATGCTTCTCCTTAAATTGGACCGAAGGGGTCACTGCGGGTGAATGACACAGGGCTCCATCCCTCCCAGGGTTGAGGCTGCAGCTCTGGAGTGCTCCTAGCTCCTGCTCATGGAGTGAGAAGCAGAATCCAAGTATTAAACCCTAGTCTTTCATCTGGGAGCGCACATTGCTACTGTGAGACCACCGGTCTGCTCCCAGTAGCACATTCTTGAGTATGTCATTATTTTGTGGTCAAGGAAAAACAAAACACTGTAAGGGAGTGGCTGGCCGTGGCCTTTTGTATCCTTGTCGGGTCTGATGGCGAAACACCTAATACACGATGGGTTCAGTCATAAGATGGAGTCGCCATGAACTCCCCAGTTTGCGTCATCCGTAGGCCGGGTCAGCCGAAATCTGCCCAGAGCTTCTGTGGCCATCGGAGATTTCTCTCCCCGGCTGCTGGGCCTGCGCTGTGGCCCAAAAGGTACCTTGAGACTACACTCAAACACCTGATGCTGAATTGGGGGGGGGAACTGGCTGGGGGGTATAGGCCCACCTCCACCCCTCACTAGCTCTGTGTCTTTTCTCTTTCGTGTGTCGCCATTTGGCACCTGTCCGATGAGGAAAGGAGGGCACAAAATAATCCTAAAGCTTCATTTTCAAATTTGGTGATTACACAAACAGGCTTATTTTATTTCAACTTAAAATAGTGGGGGCCTCATTCCTTTCTAAGTCCAGATTTTATACATAGTTCATATACACCTTTTTCTGGTCAACAGAGCCCACCTGTCTGTCATTGGAAGGGCAAATCTGCAGGTGTATTCTGGTCTAGTGAAAGGGCTTTGTCAGCCCTTTTAGATTCTTAGGGGCTCATGGGTACTCCTATGGAAGAACACTAAGATATTGCTTGGGAATCATAATTTTCCGAAGTCTTTGCCCTGGAATAGCCAAGGAAAGCAAATGAACACTGCCTCCAGTTGTCAGTTTGTACACTGAATGGCCAATGCTGGATTGGGTGGCTTGGAGTAGAAATAGCCTCTTCCCCTGCAGGACAGAGCACTAGGCCCAAAGGGGCACTAGGAGCTTCCCATCTAACTAGAGAAAAAGCTAGAGTGGCAGGGACAGAACTAGCCAAAGGGAAAGGAATCTGAGAAGAAGGAAAAGCAGAACTAGAAGAGAAATTCTGGGAGGAAGTAGAAAATCTTTGTTTTGTTTTCTTTTTAAATTCTGCGCTCATCAGTCCATCACTAGTTGGGAGAGAGATGGAACAGGATCAGGACACCAATGGAGAAGGTAACACACACAAGAGAAAAGAACTGAAATCCAAGGAAGGGAGCCAGTCAGAGCTTAATCACAGAGAAGGATAGGATCGGAAGATTCGATGGATAGAGAATAACCACGAGGCACCAAGAGAGACCCTGGGAGACAGAATAAAACACTTGGTAAAGGGGTGATGTGACAACAGAAGGAAAGGAAAGGAAGAAAAGTAGGCCATAAAGAGCTGGGGGAAAGAGGGACATAAGGGACAGAAGAGAATACCAGTTCAAAATTTCAGGAAAAGAAACTAGTCAGGATAAATGACAAAGGGCAGAGTTTTGGAAGAAACAGCAAGAAATACGAAGAAGAAGGGAGTGGTTCCAGACCACATCAGGCTGCCTCTAGCTGGCCCAGTCCTCTGGCGTGAGAAGTCACTGACATTTGCAAAGCCCCTTTCCAAACCAATGGCTTTTTTCTTTGCCAGGTCCCAGACAGGAAACAGAAGGCCGAAACAACTGAACAGTTGTGACCACGTTCTCCTGCCTGGATCGGAAAACTCTCCCTTAAAAGGGGAAGGGGGGGTGAGGGCAGTCAAAAATCAGCCCAGGCCATTCCCAAACATCCATATTACCTTTTGCTTTCCTTTCAAGTTTTACCATGTTACCTTATTCTTTTTCTTTCAAGTTTATGGCCTGAATCTTAAAAAAAAAAAAAAAAAAGAGAGAGAGAGTTTCCCTTCCCTGCCCTCCCCTTCCAGGCATGAGCCCAGCTACAAGGTGGCACCAGATAGCGGAGAGCTATGGCTCCTTTGGCTCAGGGCCCTTTCCCTTTTGTGATCAGAGTCTGTAGCCCTCTGTCGGCATGTTGCCGTTGGTAAGTGACAATATCTAAACCCTAAAAGAAGCTCACCTGCTTTGGAATCTTAATTCAAATCTCTCTGCCTCGCAGATTTGTAATATTCATGCTTCCTTCCTAGTTCACCAGCAAGGATATCCAAAGCAGGTTCTTCTCACAAGATTCCCCACATCCCCTCCCCCCGCCCCAACTTGATTTGCTTCTGTGAAAGCCTTTAGCTCTTATCTTCTGTGAGAAGGTAGGACAGACAGAGACTTCAGGCCTAAAAGGAAGGTGAGACTTACAGGTACCTGACTTGACAAGCTCAGGTTGGCAGCAGGCGTTTTTTTCTTGCTGCTGGTGCTGTTGGCATTGTTCCCAGCGCTACTGTTGGAAGTGCTACTCGTGGAGTTTTTCCTTTTTCTCCGTTTGGTGGTTGGCTGCCTTGTGGGTTCTGCTATAGTACAGGACAGGGGAGAAAAATCAGTTCTGAAGCATCCCAGACTCCATGGGGACTACTCCAACCCAACCCCTGACAGGGCAGCTTGTCACAGAACCAACCCCAGCATTCAGGGAGGAACACCTTACCCAGTGTCTGAGTTAGAATTCTGAAGAATGGGCCATACACTCATTTCTTGAAGATCTGATACCCTGAACTTAAGAAACTTTGAGGTTAGGGCCTCCATCAATGTGTTTGCCAGGGTCACCTACTGGAAATGTGTGATATTGCAGCTCAACTCTATTGCACATTGGGAATATGTAATTAAATATGTATTAAGCCAAGAATTCTTTTTTTTTAAATTTCTTACAAATTGGTTTATTTCTGCTTTATTTTTTGGATTTCTTTTTTTTACTTTATTTCTCTCTCTCTCTTTTTTAGAAAAGCTGATTTTCAAAACATATGTATAGATAGTTTGCAATATTCATTCTTGCAAAACATTGTGTTCCTAATTTTCTTCACCCTCCCTTGCCTCTCCCCTAGATGGCAAGTAATCCAATATATTTTAACACATGCAATTCTTCTATACATATTTCCACAGTTATCATGCTAATAGAAAAACCAGATCAAAAAGGGGGAAAAAAGAGAGAAAGAAAACAGAATGCAAGCAAACAGCATCAAAAATGAAAATACCATGTTTAAACCCAAAAGTCTTAATGTGGGGTCTTGGTAAAGATGTCAGAAAGTCTGTGAAATTGGATGGAAAGACTAACAAAAAATCTTAACTTTCTATTTTTACTCATTTTTAATCTAAAATTTAGCATTTTCTTCAATTGTGATTTTAAAAATTATTCTTCAAATCTGTAGCCTTTACTGTAATGCCAAAAAAAGATACAAATAAAAGGAAAAATAAAAGCTAAGAACCTGTGACTTAAACCAAAAGAGGGGGAGGAGGCATCTAGTTCTGGCAGCTTTAAAGGCAATGTCCAGAGGTCTGGAAGCATAGAATAAGTTTGTAAGTTTGAGGTTCAATGAGTTGATTTTGGAATCATGATAGCACTACAGATTTTTGAAAATTCTTTTCAGGGAGGTATTACTCTATCATCCAGAAAAGTATTAGCCTACCAATGCTAATTATCATTTATTAGTTGTGTAATCACAGGCAAGACCTCAAATCTCTGAAACCCTCAGTTTCTTCATTTCTAAGATGGGAACAATGATACTATTAGGATTAATCTCTCAGGATTGTTGTGAAGCTCAAATGAAATCATATGTGTCATGCCCTTTGAGAACTTTAAAGCTCTACATAATTGCTAGTTATTATCATGAGTATGATCATCATTATCATTATCCCTCCTCTGAAGAAGGTTTTAACTTAGTTTATTGAATGATTTTTTTGTTTGTTTTTGGTAAGAACGTAGTTAACTTGATAATGAAAGCCATTGGGGTAATAGCATTTTCTATACAGAAATAAACCTTACGACCACTTGCAAGACCATACCTATTCTTTAAAGGAAAGGGTCTTGTTTATTTTCTAATTTCATTTCAATATGTATCATTTAGAATGAATTTGCCATCCTTAACAGGCAAAATTCTGTTTCTGAATTATTGATCAGACTCAATGGCTGTGTTATTACATTTCATTTCCCCTACTAGGGCAATGACATTTCATTCTTTGTACCTCTTAACCAGCACCTAGAACAATATTTTATTTAGAGTGGGTACGGAACAAATATAGGTTGAATCAACGAGTGTGTCCTTAGGAATGAGAGCAGCTCTGTCTACAAACAGGGGGTGAAAGAGTACCTGCCCAGCAATCCAGGTGACCAGGAGCACAAAATTGGGATCAGAGAGCAATAATTGTGCTAATAAGAAGCCCTCTGGCTAGATGGATAGACTGGGCCATTAAATGCTCTCTCAAAAGTGAAAGGTTTCCCTTTTAGGATCATTGAGCTAGATGGGACCTTGGAGGACATCTAGTCAAACCTGGTCTATAGATGGTAAAGAAAAAAAAAGGTTCATTGGATTGGATTCAAATGTTCATTTGAATTTGTGGTTCTAGACTAAATTCAGATAAACAGCAAAAGGCATCTTGGTAGAGATGTACTGTATTTGGAGGCAGAGCACCTGGCTCCCATCCCAATTAGCTTGTGTGTTAGTTGTGGGATCTCGGTCAAATTACTTTCTCTTAAACCTGATAGGGATTAGAGTAGATGATCTCTAAGGTTCTTTCTTGTGACAGCCAGGTGACACAATGGATGAAGTGCCAGGTCTGGAGTAAGAAAACCTGGATTCAAATCTGGCCTCACACACCTACAAGTGGTGTGACTCTGGGCAAGTCACTCAATCCTGTCTCCATCTCCTCATCTGGAAAATGAGGTAGAAAAAGAAATGGTAAACCATTCCAGTTGGACACTATTGGAAAAAGAGCTAAATAAGAAACAGCAAAAAGATTCCCTCCAGCCCCTCTTTTGCTAGAACTATGGAACAGGTCTCTGAAAATTCTCCCAAGACCTCAGCCCTAATGCTGTTGGGTAAATGATGGAGTATTGTTTATTAGGATCAGGTTAAAGTTTATTTAACCCATGATGATTTTTTTTAGGACTGAGGATCACTGATAGTTATGTACTCTTTCTCCAAAGTATTCCAAGATCTATCAAAATTCTTCTGTAATTTTTCCTTTTCCTTAAGGGCATTATTTTCCTAGGGAAGATAGGTGGAGTTATTATTGCCTCCATATTTCAGATAGGAGTAAATAAAGTAAAGGGTGGGATATTGAAAAAGCTCACTCCTGATGATGGAAACAACAATGTAGATCTCAAGGTATGTTCCTCAAAGCTGGACACGTTATATTTCTGAACCCTTAACTATACAGGGGTACTATGTGACTGAATCTTCAAGTTCCTCATCCCCCACCTATTTTTACACTTTTTGAATCCTTATAGCACATCTTCTCTCTGGTCTGCTCAGGCTCCATTCCTACTGAGTTCTATAATTATTCAGCATATTATGACTGAGAGACAGTCTGGTGTAGAGGAAAGCGTCCAGACTTAGAAGTTAGGAGTCATGGCTCATAGAACTTCTCTGCTCTTTATTATTTGGGCCAATCACTTTAACATCTCCAAATCTATTTCCTCGACTGTAAAAAACAGGACTAGTAGTCTGCTCTGCCTATTTCACAAGACTTTTATGAAGCTCAAATAAGCTGATCTCCGTGAATGTGTTTTGAGAACCATATGGTCCAATGAATATATAAAATGCTGTGGATGATACTGAAAATAAGGTACATTCAGATGCATTTAATGATGTTGAAACCTATTTCTAAAAATCCAAGATTCCCCCAAGATCAGCATTAAAATGGGTTTACATGAGACTGTTAATTTCTCTATTTTTCCTTTTTTCTAAATATGTACTTTTTAAAGCCACTATATTAATTTTATGTAAGACTCTTTACCTTCCTTCAGGCCTTAGACCATCATATTTCATGAATCAGAAGGCAGTGTGCCTCATGATAATTACTTTTTATAAAAATAATTTTTGGTGAATGGATATATTTTGCTTTGGTGATCAATGAGGCTCAAAACATGCCTGGAAGTAAAAATGTATGAGATAGGACGATTAATGATGATGTGAACTCTAACTTCAAAACCCCAGCAGGAGATTCTATAGTCTAAGCTGCATTTTGGTGAAACTTGGGGAAAGAACACACTGTAAAATCCATGGTTAAGCTGTCTTCTGCGACATTAACAGAGAGGGCAAGTCTAATTTACTTTAAATTCCTCAGTTCTTTCTTTTTTCTTTTTCTTTTTTTTTAAACTAAGGTACAAGACTAAATTATGCTAGAAAGGCCAGCTTAGGAGGTCTCATTTTAGGTCTGTTACTTACTGGGTGACTTTTAGGGGTTAAGACTTCTGGGTCTATTTCCTCTTCTATAATCTTTTAATCTCTAAAGTATTGTCTAGAGGCAGCTAGACGGGGCAGTGGATTGAATGCTGGGCTTGGAGTCAGGAAGCCTCATCTCCCTGAGTTCAAATCTGCTCTCAGACACATGCTAGCTGTATGCCCCTGGACAAGTCACCTCACCCTGTTTGCCTCAGTTTCCTGAACTGTAAAATGAGCTGGAGAAGGAAATGGCCAACCACTCCAGAATCTTTGCCAAGAAAACCCCAAATGGGAACATGGAGAGTCGGACACGACTGGAACAATTGAATAAACAACCACAAAAGTAGTGTCTAACTCTAAAATCCTATTATTAATTCAAAGTTCAAAAACAGGCTTAAGAAGGCAGGGACATAGTACTTTTGTGAGAAGTCAGACTACTCTCCATGCTTTTTCCATCCGTTCACCCCAAAATGAAGCATGCACATGTACACGGGAGGAAGAAAAGGTACCTGGCGGCGCCACCATGCGCTGCCATTTCTGAAACAAGCAGGTCTTCAGGCAGTCCCGGGGGCTGAGATTGTAAGTTTTGTGTCTCGACATCAGTTCTTGCATTGGTTCCAGTATTACACACAACTGCAACGAAGGAGAAGAAGTGTATTTGTATTTGACTGTATTAACGGTAACAACCACGATAAAGGCAGCTCCCGCTCACGGGCCACTTTTCAGACATTATTTCTCTTGGGCTTCATACCACTCTCTTGTGGTAGTCAGTGAAAATATCCCCATTTCACAGATGAAGAAATAGAGACTCAGAAAGCTGCTTAAGGAGACAGCAAGGGGCAGAGCTGAAACTTGAATCCAGATCTTTTGGCTCCGAGTTCAGTGCTCTGAACTGCACCATGCTGACTCGATAATTAAAACCACAGGGAACAATCTGAGAGCAACCCGAAGCTTTAATGTTTCCTGGCTTTGTTTTTCTAATATATCAGTTAGAGAGAAATCTTATTAACAATTTATGGCACCTTAAATTATCATTTATTTTTTGGCACCGTAGCACAATACTAAAATAATAGCTCCCTGCATATAGCATTTCAAAGCTTGCAAAGTACTTTTCAGTGATATATAAGGAGTATATTTGATGCATCCATATTTTGTTCTATATATTTGGCTGATTCACTTTCTTTTAAAAATAATTTTCAGGTTTTAATTGATATATTTTGTTTCTCCATCCCTATTATTTACCCTTCTCCCTTTCCCCTCTTTCTCTGCCCAGGGAGTTATTTCATGTAACACCTAGTATTTTTTAAAGACAAACAAAAAATCTGTATAACTGGTAAATACATAAAAAGTCTGAAAATGTGCCCCATGGATAACACTTGTGTCCCTTCCACCTCTCCAGAGGAATGGGAAGGAATATGATCTCGCACATATTCCTTCAAGCTGTGCTTTTTTTAAAAAAAAATAATCCTAAACACTGACTTGATCTTTCTTCATGGTTGGTCTTTCCCTTTATATTCTTGGAGTTGTTAGGTCTGCTGTTTGCGTGTCTCTGCGTACATCCCTCTGCATCAGTTCATATAGATTTTGGCTGCTCTGTATTCAGCATGTGCCATTTCTTTTAACACAGTAATTTCTCTTTGCATTCATGTCCCATTATTTGTTTAGTCATTGCCTACTGGATGGACATCTACTATATTTCCAATTCTTTGCTATTACAAAAATTGCTGCTATAAATAGGGGCTCTCCTTGGGGTGTAAGCCTAGTGGTAGAATCTCTGGGTCAAAAGATAGGGAGATTTTGGTTACTTTACTCACACAATTCCAAAATGGTTGTGATGATCCAGTCCCCTTTACCTTCACTGATCAACTGTTATAAACACTAGATTACTCCTCTACCTCCCACCACCAGCAATGACAAAGGTCTGAGGATGTCCCCTATGGAAAAAATGGGGAGCAGGAAAGGGTTTACAAGGGACCCACAGTGTTTGACTTTCTGCCATAGCAATGTATCAACAGTCTGTTCTTCAATGGGGAGAGGAGGACACAGTGATCAGACATGGATTCTGCTCCTTCTTTGTTCTTTCTCTGGCCCTTCTTCCTTCTTCCTTCCTCCCCTCAAATGTAGATGGCTTCAATGTCCCTAAGCCTTTTTCTCTTCCCTCTTACTTTGTTTTTTTTTGTACTTATCACACTTCATAAATACTGTCTTTTTTAATCAAATTGAAGTTTGTGGCAACCCTGTGTTGAGCAAGTGTATCAGTACCGTTTCCCCAACATCTTGCGCTCCTATTGTCTCTGTCTCTGCATCATATTTTGGTGATTCTCACAATATTTCAAACTTTTGATTTATTATGCCTGTTTTAGTGATCTGTGATTAGTGATCTTTGATGTTACTATTATGATTGTTTTTCTGGCTGCATCACTACAAGATGGTGAACTTAATTGATAAATATTGTGTGTGTTCTGACACTAATAAATGCTGGCAGAATTTAACTGTTTAGGAAAATGAAAGAAGAAAACACTGGGAACAAGGCTGCCTCCTGGCAATAAGAGAAGTTTGGAGGAATAATGTTACAATCCAGTGAGAAGATACGGATACTGGAAGAAAAGAGATAGCTCAGTTGAGAATTCTGATTGATTAATGATCCATATTTCTATCAGTCTATCAATCCTGACTGCCAGAAACACACTTGTAAAGGAGATTTCAAGTACAGATAAGAGATGCTTGAATAATATAGCATATATTCATATACTGAATTACCCTTCAGCCTCCTAATTTGCTTGATAAATATTTGTTTTTCCCATCTTCTAACACCCCTGAACTTTGTGAAAAGTTTGCTACCTGAAGGTGCCGCGCAGTTGTGACTGAATGTGGAACTTCCAGAACTAGCAAAAATCCTTACTTATTGAATAAAAATTCAGTTATGTTCACTGGAGTATGCTTAATGAAGTAAGAAAACATACTTTTTAGGAGTTTGGTTTGAAACAAAAGGGGTTAAAGGTCACCTAAACAATTCATTGACTCAGAAACTCATTTTCTTGTCTTTGTAAGTTCCTATCTTGTGATGGCACAGAATGTTAAAACCAGAAAGGCCCTCAGAAATCTCCAACTCCCCCTTCTAAGTATTAAGAAGCTAAGTCCTAGAAAGGAGAAATGGCTAGCTCTGTCACCTCTGAATGTGGTCACAGTCCTGAGATCTGAACCCTTGAAAGCTGCTCCCAGTCTCTGCTCATTTCACGGTGTTTGTGGATTATCGAGAATCCTGCTTTTGTTTTGTTTGGGGGAAAAAAAAAACTTTTGGCATAGTTTGTTTTGGGGGGAAAAGAGTGCCATTTGTATTGGCGTTGGTTTGTGTTTAGTAAATGAGTATGCTTCCTTCTGTGTTTCATGGTTCTCATGTCTTCCTAACATGTTTTTGAGAGAAATCTCATCAAAATGGGACCTGTTCCTTAATGGGTTTTCCAGAGACTGCTTCTTTTGGAACTGATGGGAGAAGGGATGACAGAGGGTGGTGGATAGGATGGAGAGCCAATGAGGCTGTTGGGCTGGATGATCCCTGAGACCTTTTTCAACTGCGATCATCTGAAAATAATAGTCATTGGCAAGGTCATGTCTGGGGTTGCTGGGAGAAGCTTCATTGTGCATCCTGTTCCTGAGATACCTGCCCCCCACATGGCCCAGGGCGGCCACATGGAGTAGAAGTCCAGAGACCAATTAGGGACTTGACCATCTGTTTCTCGGTCAATCGTCTCATCCCCAAATCCACAAGTTACAGGTTGTGAAGGGAGGGATGCAGATTGCATTTCAGCCATGAGGGATTTTGCTCTACAAAAGCAAAGGAGGCCAGACAGAAAATGCTTTATTGCCCCACCAACTCCACACGGACGTCGGTGATCCCATCAGTGAACTGAGCCTTGGCGTGGGACATGGCCCTTAGCATTTGTGGCCTGTCTGAAACCCTGCTGGCTGTGCTGTATCTTGAGGAAAGAGGCTCTTCAGGAAGTGAGAGCTATGTATAGTGGTGTTCTTCTTCCCTGACATGGCCACAGGCTTACCACCTAACAGGGAATGGACCTAAGGGTCTCCAGGTGATGAGCCCCCACCCCACTGTCAACATACCAAGGATCTAATAACCAACTGCAACGTAACAGTGAGACAACTTGCTAACGGCTATAACACATGATTCTACAACAAAGGGTGTCTGTGTGCTATTGCCTAGTTAAAGAAATTGAGCCTGAAGGATTAAGTTTCTGAGGGAAAAAAGATAGTATTAAAGAATGAATCTTAGAAACAGCTCCAGTGATAATTAAATAAGAGGGCATCACAGAATAGTGGTAAAGATCCTAGATGGGGACTTAGGGACTTGGCTTTCCATCTCAGCTTTCCTATAACTTACTTGGCCTCTGGATCCCACGGCCTCTGCGGGCCTCAGTTTCCAGACTTGCCAGACAAATGGCTGGGTTGCATTTTGCCTTGGCAGCTTGACCAGGGCCAACCCCAATGCTGTGAAAACAGCAGATGTGGCATAAATGAAGAGACAGGTATGGAAGCCATTTCTGTGGGGTTCCCCCATTCACTCTGTGGGGCAATGACTCCATATTTCCATCTCTGTTTCCTTAATTGCAGAATGAGCCGGAAGACAAGATGGCCTCTCAGGTCAGGGAGAGTGAGGGGTCCTGTGTGATGTCAGAGCATGGTGTAAGGGGTTTATGGTTGGAAAAATTAACGAATGAGTTCCCGTTGATGGAAAGCAAGTTTGGCATGTCTATGGGACGTCCGGTTTGAGATGGGCGATTGGCGACGGGTGACTGGAGCTCAATAGAGAGACTAGGCGTTTGCATCGGTTTTTAAGGATTGCTGTTTCTGCCTCCATGGGGTCTTGCTCAGCCCTCCCCTTCTTTCTACTCCCTTCCCCCCTCAGCTCAAGTTCAGCTGCTCCCCACCTCTCCCTGACTACGGCAATGGCTTCCTAATTGGTACCCCTGCTCTAGTCTCTTCAATGCATGATCGATCCCGCTTTACTGTTGCTGCCAGACTAGGTCTGGGTACAAAGATATGAGAGTCTTCTCAATGGAGGTGATCATTAAGCCCATGGGAGCCGACGAAGGTACTGAATGAAAGGCCATAAAGAGAAAAAAGAGAGCTCAGGACAGAGTTGGGGAGCAGCCCCCTTCAGGGGCACAACATAGACCTAGCACAGAAGGAAGGGTCTCATACTCCTCTCTGATCCATCAGCCCTTCTACTCGTTCAGTAGGCCATGAATATGGTTACCAGCACACATAAGAAACGATGACAGGTTTGATATGGCTCCCTTTCTACTGGGTCTTCAATCTACAGAGATCAGATTTAAATTGACTTTAAGAAAATGGGGGATAAGAGTGGTGATGGGAAGACAAAATCAGAGGATAGGAGGACTTTGGAAAAAAATGGAAAAAAATAATTTAAATGACAAATTTAAATTATCTGTAGATTTTCTACTAATTTCTGTTAGTTGAAAGTATAACAGATCATAAGAAACCAAGTTCATGATTGTAAAACCAGGTCTGCTGATAGACTGAAAATGAAACTCACCTATAAGGTACCAGAGGTACACAGTGCACACAACTGAGCTGCAACACACATTGCAAAGAAATAATGAAGATAACTGGAACATAGGATGTCATCCAGAAATGTGTGAACAAAAAAGAGAAGATGGGCTGGGACATGGGAGAACAGGGGAGAAGAATGGCTGTCGTCATATAGCATTTTCTAGAGGCCAGATATTGTGCTACAGGTGTTACACAAGTTGTCCTTGGGAGCCAGTTGCTGTTATTATCCCCATTTTACAGATGAGAAAATTGAGGCAAAAAGAAATTAAAGAACTTGGCCAGGATCACATAGCTAGTTAAGCCTCTGAGGCCAAATAGGAACTTAGCCCTCCATCCTCTGCATCACATGGCCCCCCAAGGGGCTAGTCAACAGAAGCATGTGTCCGCCATTGGAATATTGAGAACGGCCACCAGAGGTTAGGTGAGCATCCCCTGGGGAGCACAGGGGAGGCCATGGATGGGGTGGAGCAGATCACTGCAGGGGATGCCTCCATCCATAAGTCACCCATCTGGGTGTTTCTGCATTTCCTTTTCCCTACAAAAAGCTTTTCCTTCCTTCTTCTACAATTCGATATGAAATAGAGCATTAACTACACCTAGGACAATCTTCCATCATTTTTAATCTATTTGCCCAAATGACTAATCCCTCTTAAGTGTTGCTGTTAATGGCTTCCAATTTGTGTTCTACCTGACCTGGTAAAGTTGAACAGCAAACTCTATCTGGAAAATGCAAAGAGGAAGCCATCTGGCTTTGTGTGAACTGGACTTAAAATGTAAAGAGAACAGGATTAAAAATGATGGATTTTAAATCTTCCAGTTCATCCTGATGACCTCAGAGAACCATTTGAAATCTAAAATGTGTAAAATCAAAACTGAAATTGGACATTTCACTTTATATCCCACACTGGAATTTCGTGCTCAAAGGGGCCTAGAAATAGTGTGGGGACACACACGCAAAATGTCAAAGAAGCGCATTACGCTCTCATCTTCTGTCTACAAATATCACTGACTGATTATCCATCACATCAAGTCAGCGTTGGAGGGACCCTTGGAACTCTATCTGAGCAAGATTCATCTCCACCATGGCCAGGGGTCACCCGGCCTTAGTCTGGAGACCCCATCTTCCCATCAGCCACCAAAAGTTTGTAAGGGTTGCTGTGCGAGGCAGGTAAACCTGCTGCTGGTTCGTGGGTCAGCCCATTAGTGACCGATGAATTAAACAAGCCGGGTAGACTTTCTCCTTGGCCGGCTCCTTCTCTCTGCTCATTCAGAAATCAGAAGGCCCGAGGCAGCAGGTAAGGGCACTGCAGCCTGGGAAAACAGGTTGCAATGGTGTAAGTAAGAGTCTCCGGCCTCTGCCCTCTCACCTGGGAACCCGGCTATGTCTGGACCTGGGCTTGGACTGGGCCCGTCCAGGACAGCTTCTTCGCATGCCCCAGTGTAAGGTCAGTCTCGGTCCTAGGACCAAGCTCACAGAAGATCTCCTCTGATTCCTTGGAAGAGAAGGAATACAAGCATCCCCTCATCTGGGCGATCAGTGACATAGTGAGCAATGTCAGAGCCTGGGTTCAGACCCAAGTCCAGCCTTCTCTCTGTTTTGTCTTCCTTGTCGCCTCTGCCCCTGAAGAACCTGCTGGTATTTCTCAGGACCTTGTCGCCGACTGGACAAAAGGAGTTTAGAAACATGCATTAGAAACGGAGGTGAGGGGCCTGATGTCCCCAAGATCTGGAAGATCCAAGTCCAAGTGTTTGGCTTTCCCTTCATCCTGGAGAAGTCTGGATCATCATGGCATTAAAAGATAAAACATGTTGATACTGTACAACACTGTGCTATATTTTATGGATTTCTGCGTTTCTAAACTTTTTCTGTGCCATCTGCTGGCCTTTGCTTGTCATCTTCCCCAAAATTCACCTTGAATTACTTACATCTTCCCCACCATGGGAAGAGTTGTGATGTGAAAGGGATGGCCGTAATCTGTGGACAACAGGACTTTTATGCTTAACCACTTACTTGGCATGGTGGATGAATGAAAATGTTTTTGGACACTGTCCCTGTGCTAAGCTCGGAGACACAAATAGAAAGTTAAGACTGTCCCGGCTCTTAAAGTGCTAATGAGGAGAAAGCTCACAGAAAAAGGTCTAGGACAGATGTCCAGCAGCAGGGAAGATCAGGAAGGACCAATGAATGGCCCCACTCAAACAAAGACTTTAAATGTTTTCCGAGTCCTTCACAGACTTGAAGTATCAGGGTGGAAAGGCACCTCCGGGGCCACTTTGTCCAATCCTTCCCTGAAGAGGAATTCCCTCTACGATATCCTAGACCAGTGGGCTCTGGCTCCTTAAAGGAAGGCTTTAAAAACAGTTTTGCCATTTTTCAGTCATGTCTGACTCTTCATGACCCTACTTTGGGATTTGGAGAGATGTGGAATGGTTGGCCATTTCCCTCATCAGCAGATTTTACAGGTGAGGAAACTGAGGCACACAGGGTTAAGCGACTTGCTCGCCATCACAAAGCTAGTGTTTGAAGCCAGATTTGAATTCAGGAAGATAATTATTAAGCATTTACTTTATGCAAAGCAGCGTGCCAAGTGTCAAGTCTCTCAAGGAGCTCATGCTCTAATGGGAGAGACAACATTGGCTGCCAGTCAGATGATATTCCTACAACCATCTAAAAATCTCACAATTTTTAGGGCACAGGGACAAAGCAGACATTCTCCAGTATCATGTACATGGGTAAAATCATTTCCATTTCTGAGATTGACCATTTGATAAGGACTTTAGTTTGAGAACTTTGTTTTCTGGGTCTTCAGTAGTGCCTGAAGAAGCATCCTCTCCCTCTCCACAAAAGTTGTTTCTCTGGATAATGGTTGTAAGTAGGAAAAGAGATGGAAGCACGATGGGTAGACTGGGCAGTATGGACACTCCCAAGGATCCTGGATTTATTTGCTCATTAGTGGCAGTTGGTCAGCAGTTATTGATGGTGATGAGGAAATGGGTTCTTCTTGGTTTCCCTCCATGATGGTTGTGGGACCTGGGACAGAAACAGAACCAGTTTTCTGGGGGGGGGGGATACAATCCCCAAGGCACTCGGGTTCAGGGTCTG
The DNA here is from genome assembly GCA_023553655.1 of Myrmecobius fasciatus. Classification (NCBI taxonomy): domain Eukaryota; kingdom Metazoa; phylum Chordata; class Mammalia; order Dasyuromorphia; family Myrmecobiidae; genus Myrmecobius; species Myrmecobius fasciatus. The sequence goes on along the minus strand of JAJPUD010008445.1, from coordinate 44,482 downwards.
AGATGTCTTCCTCAGAGTTTGAAAGGAGGCAGTGATCAAAATATTTAAAGTTGGCCTGGAAACTCACTGAAAGGAGATCAATTCTTTGTATTCATCATGGGCCAGCTGTTGGAGTTAGACTGAGGCAGATTTTGTTTTGCATGGATTATTAAGTTAAGAAAATTTAAGTTGTGAGGAAAAGTGTGATTTGAATATATCACTTAAATGTAGCATTCCCTGAATCTTTGATGATTATATAGCAATAAGCATAGCCAACACTTATGTTACCCCTTCTCACTAACACAGTGCCTGGCTCATAGTGAGGTTTTCCATAAATATTCATTGATTAAGAAGAATATTTCACATATAAATGGTGTTTAGGATTTTTAAAATTTATCTGAATCATAGTACTAGGAGCATTAATAAAATTAGGCTACCTATAAGGCAATTGAGTCACAAAGAAGTTACATGACTTATTACATCACACAGATAGTAAATAGTAGGAAGTGATCACCCAATTTGCAGTCCGGAACACTCCTCAATAAAACACCAAGGAATAGCCAAGGCCAGAAGCTAGCTAGCATTTATAGAAAGCAAGAGCTGATGGGCTTCTCCGTAATCAACTTGTCTAACCCCTTCCTTTTGTAAGAGGCAGCCCCTCCAAGGGTCCCAGTGATTATGAGTAGCCATGTGGGGCCAGAACAGGGACTGACACCAAGGTTCTTTCCTTGATACAAGGCTGCTTCTGATGAAAACTTATTAAGAAACTCCATGGACACCTGAAATAATTACATCTTTCTCAATTAAATATTTCTCAGACTCTGAATTAGCCAGAGAATCAGCCAGAAGAGTGACATCCCCTAGCCCTCTGGCATTTTCTCCTACCTTACTTCATGGATGAAGTAGCCGGGTGAACCTGGGGATAATACAGCACCTCCCTCTCAGGGATGATGTGGTCAAATGAATGGATCATTGTAAAGGACTGGGCACAGTGAAGCACACAAGAGGAGCTGTTTAAATGCTCATTCCCATTTCCTTCCCCTTCTTTTCTCTCTCAGAGAGTTTTCTTCAAGGTTCAGCTTAACAGCTACCCCTTCTGTGGGGTCTTTTCTGATTTCTCAGTTGGTAAGAGGCTTGTCCCTCCATGTTACTTTGCTATATTTTTCATTTACTGATTTATGCCTGTGATTATTCCCGTCTCACCCCAGTAAAACATAGGCTTCTTGAGGACAGACTCCTACACTGTTGTCTTTGTATTTCCAGAACTTCATAGAGATCTTTACCGTATATATTAAGCACTAAATAAATGTGTATTAGACAAAACTGAATTATAATTCTGTGTGCCAAATTGGAAGAGAAGCTCTTTCTTTCACCTCAGTTTTCCTATCTATGTTTTGGGATAAAATTTCTCTTTTATGAGTTTAACACCAGAGGACCTCCCAATAATGGTAATACCCATTTCTATTTATCTTATTTATTTATTTTTGCGGAGGTAGTTGGGGTTCAGTGACTTGGCCAGGGTCACATAGCCAGGACGTGCTAAGTGCTAAGAGGTCACATTTGAGCTCAGGTCCTCCTGACTTTGCCACTGGTGCTCTCTGTAATACCCACTAGCTGCCACTGTAATACCCATTTTTAAAGAGTTTTTATCTCCTCATTCTCACCAGAATCATTGTTCTTCTGTCCACAATAATGAGCTCCAAGGGCTCCTAAAGAAGAGGTCTCTTGGTCCCTTCTATTCATCCAAGCATGTGGTGTGAAGGATGTGAAGGATGGCTCCAGGCTGTAGGTGGCAGAACTGACCCAGCTAAGAACCTTCCATCTCTCAGGTCGACCGGGCCCTCAGTGCCTGGAGATTGGAGGTGGAACAAGGCGGGCCACGGAGCTCCCATAGCCCAGCTTCTGTTAGAGCAGGGGGCTCTTACTTCAGTTTGGGCCCTCGGGCCCTCTGGTACTCTGGGGAAGGTTATGGGCCCCCAACCCGCACACAGTAAAAGGTGTCGTATTACAAAGGGAAGTGACGATTGTGAAATGCCATCACAAGTCATTTTTCAAAGACATGTCTGTGGGGCAGCTGGGTGGTGCAGTGCATAGAGCAGCATGGGAGTCGGGACCAGAGTTCAAATGGGACATCCAGATACTCGACCCTCCAAAAAACTCTAATTGCCTCCCCCCAAAACAAACCACAACAATGAGTTCATGGACCCCAGGCCAAAAATCCCTGTTCTAGAGTAAGAGATCCAGCTCTGCGTGAACCAAGGCTGCTTCCCTGCCTCATCCCTCAGAAAGCGGTACAGAAGTTTTCCATAGAAAGATGTGAGGCTCTTGGGAAAGTCCGGTGTGCCACCCAGGGCCTTCTCTGATCCAGTCCAATCCAATCTCACTCGAATTCAGCCCAATCTAGCCAGCAAGCACACACTGGTCATGTTTATGCTAGGTGTAGCACTGTGCTAGTCCCAGACCAAACACAACAGCTGGAGACAGGGAAAAAGTGGGAGCTGGCTGAGGGGCCGGCCCGGGGAATTGGGAAAGGCCGCTCCAGAAGGAGCGCGAGCAGCAGCCGAGGGAGACGTGGGCAGACCAGCAGTCTGACCAGCCACCTCGTCCAGCAGCCCCCGAGGACAGCTGCAGGGGATCGGACGGTGGCTGGGGAGGGCCTTGAGGCTCCATCTCCTCCAACAGAGAACTGATATTAATCACTTGGAACCGGAGAAAATGGGAGAGGGTGGGGGGAGATTTATAGCTTTGCATAAATAAAGCAAAAAAAAATCTTTGAAATTGGAGGAGGACTGCCTACAGAAACTCTGTACTAGGGAGGCCTTAGAAACAGGGAAAACAAAAACACAAACAGCTGGAAGGGGGAGGACTTCCAGCTGGGTCCAGCCGGCCCCCAATGGGACACTGCCCCCAAATGCCCTTTTGTGGTCGCAGCCCTGAATTGGAGCACTGTTCGCTGCCAAATGCCCTGTTAGGCCTCCACAGTAAACTTAGCCCTGGCAAAGGGCTGGGTCAGTCTCCCAGGTTCGGTGCTTTCTTAGGCTCGCCTCTGATTCTGTTTCCCAGCATCTCGGGGTTTATTCCCCAGCCTGGCACACAAGGACAATGAGCAGGAAATGGCGTTAGTTCTCCAACAAGGGAGTTGAGAGCACGCACCCGGGTGGGTCAGCCTAGTCCCGGGCCCGCCACCCCCATGTCTCGGGCCGTATTCCTCATTTGGAAGGTGGCGGATGCCCGCAGGAAGGTCTCCAGGTAAGGAAGGGCCTCCGGACTGGGCCAGGCAAGAACCGTAAGGAACTAGGATGGAGAATGCTTGGTGCTGCTGAAGGCCAAGAGGGACGCAATGTGACGATGGCCTTCTGTGGAGGATGGCACAGGGAGCACCGCATGGAAATCATGGCAGCTCGAGGCTAGAACACAGACTTTCCTAATACAGAAGACTCGGGGGGCAATGGGCAGCTCCCCAAGCTTGAGCTCTCCCGGAGAAACTCCCAAGGGCTCTTACTGGGCACCTGGGTGAGAGGATGCTTCAGTATGAGCTGGACTACATGGAACTTTGTGGGAACCTCCAAAAGGTTCTAGGCTTTCCCGTCTCAAGATGTTTCCTTCTTTGTACGACCAAAGGCCTGACTGAATGATCTAAGCTTCCTCCTTCTTCACGATGTCATGATTCGAGAATACACGGCATCAAATGGGAAGTCCATTTTTCATCTCTGTTAGTAATGGTTCTTCCTCCCGTAACGGACTCTAAGATCCTTACGGGCCAGAACCCTCTTCGATTCTTGTTTGTCTGCCCCCAGCAGCATTTAGCCCAGTGCTCAGACATGGGTGGGCCTAGAATGGTGACTGAATGTTTACTAGATTGAAGCCTCTTCTATGGCTTTTCCAGATCCTGACTGGGTCTTGCATATGACTATACTGGCCACGACATTGGTTTGGAGTCTGGACTGTCCTTGGGCAGGCCACTCAAATGATCTAGAACATGCAAAGTGAAAAGTTTGGACTAGAACATGCTTTCTGGCTTAAATTCTCTGATCCTATGACCTTAGGTCAATGGTTTTCCTTTTTTCCTTTTATTTTTATTTTTTGCTCCTAGGGACAGCATTATTCCTTGCACCGTATCTGGAGAGATTCACACATACACATACAATTACAAGGCTTGTCACACTTGGTCAAAACTCAGGACATTCAAATATGTTGTGCGCCCTTTGAGAACCACTCTTCTGGGCAATTACTAATGAGACGGTGGTCGGTGAGCTCCTTTGTTGCCCTGCTGGCACTTAGCACATCCTGTTGTTTCTCACTCATTTTAGTTGTCTGATTTTGGGGGGACATTTGGGGTTTTCTTGGCAAAGATTCTGGAACACTTTTCCATTTCCTTTTCAGGGAACTGGGGTAAACGTAAGTGACTTGCCCAGAGTCACATAGCTAGTAAGTGTCTGAATCCCTCTAACCACTTTACCGCCTCACTGCCCTTAGTAGGTGCTTAATAAACACTTGTCGACTTTGTCAAGTGAATAATAGATTAATTCCTTGCATCTAGAACTTTGTTAGCCATGAATTCAGATGTGAAAACTAAGCTGGGATGGAGCCATTCTTGGGTTATCTCACAGCTAAAAGCCCCTGGGGGCCTTGCATAATTGCTGTATTTAGGATCTAATAGAGAAGCTTAATATCTCAATTTTTTTCCCTTTATAAGAATAATAGGTTGGACCAGATGACCTCTTAGCTTTGGAGTTATGAGTTTATAGATCTAGGGTCCTAAATAAAACATCATGCTAATAACGTTAATAAAATTATCTTTAGAGATCAGAACATGAGCAGGGATAGAAATAGGTCCTAGATTGTGATTTCATTGACATCTGAATGAACTGGACTGGACAGATCCCTTCCATTAATGCAGGTCAAGACTTCCTTTGCAACCTATAATCTCAGAGCAGGATCTACAACACTGAGAGGTTGCACAGCCACCTGGTATCAGAAGAGAGACTTGAATACAGGTCTTCCCAGGTATCCCTTGAGAGATCAGGTACCTTTGGGGTTCGGCCACTAGAAAATGTGGCTTTCTTTAGGAAGAAAAATGGTGGTAGGGCATCAGGCTGGTCTTGAAATTAATGACAGACGCAGCCTTTACAAAACTTCAGTTCATGGGCCACAAGTACCTTTTGGTGGCTAGAGATGAATTTGAAAGAAAAGATGAGGTGATGATGAGGAGACTACTCATCATCTGAAAAAGAGGGCACTCTCTTAATTAAGGGGCATTTGGAATCGGATTTGATCATTGAAGAATGGAAAATTTTAAATAAGAACTCTTTAAGAAATCTTGATTATTAACATACAAAGCCTGGCAAAAATAAGACATGTGCACGCACACAGAGTAACTCTATTTTAAAGAGTAGAAAACAGAAGAAAAAAAGAAATCCTTTCACTCTGACATTACCTCCTGCCATTCCACAATATCAGATGATTATTTGGGTTTATTTCCTGATGGGATTCAAATTAGATTAGACAGCAAATTCAAAACATCCTCTCCTTTTCCCTGCAAATTCAGTCAATGGCTAGTTTTCCTCTCTTAATTTTGTGAAGTGACTGTATTTGTAGATAAAAACTTGATAATCAAAGTCTTCCTTGTTACCGAGAGATAGTGGAGATAGAGAAAGGGGGAGAATAAGCACGTTCCCAGAGGTTAGCCATGTCAATGTTTGTGTAAGCACGTGTGCTTTTGGAGAGCGATTCAATAACTCAATAGGGAAACAACCAATACCTGTATTATCTGCCTCACAAGGCTAATGTCGGGACAATCCTTTGCAACCTTAAAGCTGATAGAAACGTAAACCATCGTGTGGCATAAAAATACAGCGGTGGGAACAGGAAGAGATTACTGTGATGGTGGTAGTGGTTGTAGTCAGAAATTAGGGGAAGGCTTTACACCTATCAGACTTGATTCTTAAACATTCCAGAGCCACAGGCCTGGAAGGGACCTCTGGGAGACTGAGGAATCCCCTTTTCAGTGTCCCCTAGAAGGCCACTGGCCAAAGATCTCTAACCACAGGGAGTCCATTCTCTCCTGAGGTGGAACCACTAGACATTTGGATAGCTCTAACTCTTCTCATTTTTTCCCTTCATTAGTCACGATTTCCCTTTCTGAAACTTTTGCATCCTATTCATAGTGAATGTGGGAAGAACTGGGAAAGAATTAGATTGGACAATTTTGGTTTGGGGTTAATAGGGCCCAAAAAAGTAAGACACACTTGCCCCAAGTTATCATGCAAGTTGTGACCACAATGACGTTGGTTAGCTGGCACATAAGACTTTGATAAAGAAAGAAAGGAAATATAATCTCTTAAGCTTTCATGATATCTCAGGGAATTCTGATCCAAAAATGGCTGCTTCTTCAGCTGTACACTCTGCTAAGCCCCCTATAGGCGCCAACTCTGTGAGACTCTTAGAAAAACAAGTCCCCCTTGCAGGGAAAGGTCAGCCAAAAAGCTCCATAATTAAAAGACATTATTTAATGAATACCCATATGATGTATCTAGACTTGTGCAAGGCACAGGACGTAACATCTAATACATAAGTTCTGAATTCCAGCCCTGCTGTCTGCTACCTCTATGGCCTGGAACAAGCACCTTCTCTTTTTTAGGCCTCCGTTTCCTATTGTGTCTTTGGGGGAATTAGACTGGACGTAGCCTCTAAGTGATCTTCTGGCTCTACATTCTGTAATCTCTGCTCTACTTGGGAGAAAATGTATGTGAAATGACCTTATGATAATGAAGTGCAGATCTTGGAACACAAAGGGTAAGTGCTGTGAGGACTCAGGACCAAGAGTTATCAGTCAGGGATGAGGATGGCAAGGAAGAGTCCATGGGGAAGGCAGGAGCTCATGGACTTAGAACTGGACAGGGGCCTTGGAGGTCAGGCAGTGCAGTGCCCTAACCTCACGGATGAGGAAGACCCTCAGAGAGGTGTTTGCCAGTCAAACAAGCGTGTACGGAGCACCCGCTCTGGGCTGGGCACCGTATCAGGCAGTGGGAATACAAAGAAAAGGCCATCAGTCCTCAAGGAATGTCCGTTCTCATGGGACAGGCAACATGCAAATCATTGTGTACAGTGCTGGTGAAGGTACTTAGAGGCAAGGAACTGGCGGAATGGGATAGGTGAGGGAAAAGGGGATAACTGAGGGTGGAAGTTATGGAAGAAGGCTTCTGAAGGGACTTGTCCAAAATGGTGCACACAGAGCCAGGATTGGGACCCAGTTCCCTGACTTCGGGTCCACCATTTCTTTGACTGATTTCTACTCCCACCAAAGCTTCTAGGTATAATGGAAAAGAGCATCTAGGACTTAAGACATGAGAGGTCCGAATCCTCCACTGGCTGTGCTGGGTGATGGAGGGCAAGATGTTTAACTTCCCTAAGTTCCCATATTCTTAGCTTTACAACAACATTTCCGTAACACACTTGGTGCTGAGAGGGAAGGAGCTTTGTAAATTTTCACACCCTAGGGACAAGTAGGATCAGGGCACCAAAACGCCTCCAAAGCAGCCTCTGCTGGGGCACTAACCACCTAGTGCTTTCTTCTCTTGCTTTTTAGGAACGTTTTTATCTCGACTTGTGCTGGGTCATGGCTATTTTTTTTTAATTTAATTTGCAAAACATATGTATTGGTAATTCTTCAACATTAACCCTTACAAAGCTTTCTGTTACAAAATTTCCCCCCAAATACCCACTCTCCCCTAGATGGCAGGGTATCCACTACATGTTAATTATGTTAAAATACTTAACAAATTGAATATATGTATAATTATTTCCAAACTTATCATTGTGCAAGAAAAATCGTATCTACAAGAAAGAAATATCAGAGAAAGGAAGCACAATGCAAGCAAACATCAATTGAGAACATGAAAATGTTATGTTGTGGTCCACATTTCACATCCCTCTCTCTGGGTGTATATGGCTTTCTTCACTGAACCATTGGAAGTGGTTTGAAACATTTCATTGTTGAAGAGAGCCATGTCCATCAGAATTGATCACCATATAGTCTTGTTGTTGCCGTGAATGATGATCTCCTGGTTCTGCTCATTTCACTCAGCATCAGTTCCTGCAAGTCTCTCCAGGCCTCTCTGAAATCGTCCTGCTGGTCGTTTCTTACAGAGCAATAATATTCCATAACATTCATATACCATAGTTTATTCAGCCATTCTCCAATTGATGGGCATCTTTTCAATTTCCAGTTTCTTGCCACCACAAAAAGGGCTGCCACAAACATTCTTGCACAGGTGGGGCCCTTTCCTTCCTTTATGATTTCTTTGGGATATAGGCCCAATAGAAACACTGCTGGGTCAAAGGGCTATCAAACTGTGCATA
>JAJPUD010008445.1:0-36042 GCA_023553655.1 Myrmecobius fasciatus | reverse complement strand
CAAACTGTGCATGCCCTTTCCTTCCTTTATGATTTCTTTGGGATATAGGCCCAATAGAAACACTGCTGGGTCAAAGGGTATGCACAGTTTGATAGCCCTTTGGGCATAGTTCCAATTGCTCTCCAGAATGGTTGGATCCATTCACAGCTCCACCAACAATGCATCAGTGTCCCAGTTTTCCCACATCCCCTCCAACATTCGTCATTATCTTTTCCTGTCATCTTAGCCAATCTGACAGGTGGGGTCACAGCTAATTTGACTCGTCTTTATATCTAATGCCATCTTTTAAAACGCATCGTTTCCACTTGGAGATGTCTCCTCAGGACACTTACTTTTATATTTCTGGTCCCGTTCAAATCCTCAAGTTCCTTATCTCATGTCACTGATGTCACTTAAAAATAAGCTGTGAGGAAGGGATTCTCTTCTAGGTTTGGGTATTGCAGGGATTGTGTAATACAGTCAGTGTAACTCCCAGCCGTCCCCCAGTAATGGCACAGCACATGCAAGGGTACAGGGCCTTGGTCACTTGGGCCCATTTTCAAGCTGTTTCTCAGAATGACAGCACCGATTCACAGCTCCACCCACAGTGCAGCCAATCCCCCAGCCCGTCCTCCATTAACTATTCCCATCCTGGTCTCCTCTGAGGAAATGAGGGGAGACCAGGTGACCCTTAAAGTCCCCTCCAGATCTAGAGTTCCCTGGGCTTTCGAGATCCCTTCTGGTCAGACACACGCGTATCTGAGGGAGCACCTCCAAACACCAGCGGTGCTCCAGTGTAGGATCTTAATAAACTAAAAAAACCAAGTATTCTGGAGCACCCGCGAAATCGCTCTGGACACACAAGGAAGCCGCCAGCCAACATGGAGCTGAATCCCCTTTCCCAACTTGTTCCTCTGTGGGGATGGCTGATTTTGGTAAGCAGGCTGAGTTTTCCCCCAATGAACCAACTGTTTATTTGTGGCGAGGTAAGTTAAACACTGCCATTTATAAATGGGCCCTTATGCTCTTAGTGCTACAAGGAAGGGGCTTTGGACATGGTTCTTGGCAGTTGCCAGGGGCACTTCAGTCAGAACATGGCTGTCTTGTTCCTTAGTCACAATCCCTGCCGAGGAGTAAACAAGTTATTCTGTGCCTGCGCCGTGTTGGGCTATTTTTAAGCCCCCAGAGCATCCGAGCACACAGTGGCCTTTCCTGAGGCTGTTCCCCAGACCAGGCTCGGCCGCCGGCCCGTGGAGCCTGCAGTGTCTGTCGTGGATGCGATGAGCCACAGCCTGGAGAAATGTGCAGGTGGCTCTGTTGTGCCTGCCTGTGATCCTCCGGCTTGTGGGTGACCCAGCCTGCAGGGATGCTCTCTCCACCACAGAGCCTTTCGAGGCTCAATTACTCCAAGTCCCAGGCTCACCCTGTCCCACAAATCCTCCAGCAGCAGCCATTTTGTTTCCTGGCAAGAGCTGCCAGAAGAGAAGCTGAGTTCATTTTAATGAGGAAAGCTTAGGGAAAAACTAGATTTTCTAAAGTAATGGTGGAAGCCCAAGACTCCAGAATTGCTGCCCGCAGGCCCAGGGTCTGATCTCCCCCTCATGCATGGGAGGACCCCAATCTCCTTGGTGCAGGGCCGTTCGAGAGGACCTGGAACCACAGAACAGCCGGGGAGGCTCCTGAGCTTGGGGAAGCGTTAGGATCCCTTGCCAGCCACCTTGTTTTCGGTGGGCAGCGGGCAGCGGCTGTAAGAGCCCCGGGATGTGCAGCCATGTCTCTGCCACGGCTCCTTTCTCTTGGTGGCCTTTGCCGGCCCTCTGGCCGCTGGCTCAGCAAGCCCCCTCAGCTGCCTCAGGCTCAGTGTCCATCCGAGCGTGGGGTCTCGGCTCTCTTGCAGCCCTAGGACCCCGGCCTCGGCGCGCTGGCTTGTGGATGCTGTTTCTGGCCCAGGCCCGCCCGGCCGTCCTTGGCCGGACCCCGCTAACACACCCCAGCAGGTGGGTGGCTTTGGATGGCTTCGTCCTTCTTGTGTCTAAAGCACATTCGCTGCTGGGAAGGGGTCTGATGTCCCCCCCCCCCCCAAACCCAGCGGCCTTCCTGATTAACTCCAGAGCCAACGGCTCGCTGCGGCTGTTTCCATAGAGCGTGTGTTGCATGTTTTGTCCCGCTCTGTCTGCATCATGGCGGAAGGCTGCCGTTAGCTGGGACTGCCATTTCCTGAAGGGCCTGGACCTCGTCCCAGGCTGGCCCAGCCCCGCGGGCTCCGTCGAGCGACACACAATAAACAGTGTTTGGCGGGTGTTTGGCCAGGGGGCTCCTTGGGGTCCCACATTACTCATGCATGGCTCCCCGGAACCACAAGGAAGTCACGCGCGGAGGCTGAGTGGGGTGAGGGACAGGGTCTCCAGGGGGAGGGCTTGGGGAGAGATTCAGAGGGCGAGAGATGATTTGTAAAGGTCAGGGGGAAAGGGCAGAAACCCAGAGATGCCCCAAGGAGACAGGGGCACCGAGTCAGGAGAAGGAAGGAAAGATTTTCAAGTCAAATGAGAGCCTGGAAATTGGCTCCTGTGCCAGCCAGACCCCTGGGCCCTCACTCGGCCTCACTCCCCCTGCCTCGGGGGGCCTGATCCCAGGATTCCCCACCAGGCCCACACTCGGCTCTGTGCTCCCCGAGTGTTTGCTCTCGTGCATTCTCTCTCTCTTTCTCGCCTCCTCTCCCTCAGTTATTTTTTACCCCCTCATCTTTTCCTTTTTGACTCCCTCCCAACATCAAAGTCCTCGAGGACAGGGAGAGGTTTTGCTTTGTCTTGATGAGGAGTGACGGGCTAGAAATCTGCGGGCACCCCTGCTCCCCAACATCTAGTTCAGAGATGCGGACAGGATTTGGGCTGGCAGGAATTGGCGGCCCAGATCCTCCCCTCCCTGAATTTCATGGTGCTCGTGGCCCCCTGAAGCATCTTCCTGCTTGCCATTGTTTCCCTCCTTCCATCAGTAACAACTTAGGCCAGGTGCTTTTCCACCTACTCTCCCTTCTTTTTTTCCTCAATTAAAAAACCACAGTCCGGGAAAGAACACTAATTTGGGAGCCAGAAGCATGCAGACTCCGTGCCCATTTTTCGCTTTTACTAGCTGTGTGTCCCAGGGCAAAGGAAGTAAACTTCCTGAGCCTCAGTTTTCTTATCTGTAAAATGGGAGTAACAATAGTCAGACCACCTGCCTCAGAGCTATAGTGGAGAAAAGCACTCTATAAAACATGGAGCTCTTTATGCAAACACAAGCATTATCCTCCATATTTACTAAAATAGAGAGAGAGGAGAGAAGAGAGACAGAGGCAGACAGACTGGGGACAGGGGACAGAGACTGGGGAGGGGGGGACAGAGAGAGACTAGGGACGGGGGACAGACAGAAACAGAGAGTGCAAAAGTGATCTTAGAGGAGAGAGGCACCCCAATGTCTTTGCTGAAATTCCCCCACACAAGAGCATCACAGAATCCTTAGAGTGGGACCTCCGAGGCTGCGTTCGGCTTCCTCTGGTAAGCAGAGCCTTTCCCGCTGTCTGCTTTTCCTTCATCTTCTCCCTCTCCTCCCTTTCTCCTCTTGCTCTCCTCTGCCCCTCCCCTCCACCCATCCTTCCCCTTTTCTCCTTTCTCTTTGTTTCTTTTGGCTCACTATTAGAAGGTAAGTTTCCGCAGGGCACCGACTGCTCATGGTTAGAACAAGCCTGCTATGGAAAGATGGGACATCACTTCTGGCCCAACGGAAGCATCTCCTTCTCCCCTGAGCAGGGACGAGTTCATGGGGCTGGGAAAGGATCCGGACGCTTCCTATGCCGAGTCTAGACAGGGGGTTCTTGGTCCTTGTGGCTGTGTGTGTTTGTGTACGCTGGATCCCTTGGCAGAATGGAGAACCCTTCTTAGAATATTGCTTAGAAATATATGAAGTAGAAGGTATAGGATTACTAAGGAAAATGATGCTGCTGAAATACGGTTATCAAAATGTTTTTGCAATGGGACTCGGACTTAAGGACCTCTGCTCCAGATTAAAGGGATCCGGATGTGGGCACTCCGTCCCTTTGACTGGGCATCAGGGAAACTTCCTGGGATTTTCCACTTGGGAAAGCTGGCCCAGCGGGCAGAGTTACAGCCGGGCACCTTCCAACGGGAATAGCAGGAGACATCTTCCCAGTGCCCAAACCTCCCTCAGTCCCCCAAGTCAGGGCAGGTTCCCAAACAGAGGAGGAGGCAGGGATCAGGGGATGACACGCTGTCGGGTCCAAAAGGGCCACCAAAGGCCAGACTGGTGGCCAGCAGCCGTCTGAGGCCAGGGGCATTTTTCAGATGGTACCAATGAGGCAGCCTCAAGCTCATTCTCAAGATGAGAGCTGACCCACACAGAGCAGAGCCTCCAGAGGCAGAATTGGGCTTCAAGCTCCCTGTCCCTCTTCTTAGCGGTCTTCTCCCTTTCTCCATCCACTTTGGTGACAGGGGCCTGAGGCTCCATGGGAAGGGGCTGTTCTTGGGCTCTGAGCCAGGTCAGGGCCAAAAGGAAAACTTGCTCCCTTCTTGGTGGGTGGTAGATTGAGCTCTCTCTGGGAACCTCACTTTTTACCGGTGAAGGGACCGAGCCTCCGAAGGAGCTGGCCCAAACACCTCCTGCAGGAGGTGACGTCCATCTCTTTGGTTCCGCAGTTGGGGACCGCCGTTGTGGGCTGGACTCTGGCCATCAAGAGCCAGAGACCCCGTCTCTCTCCTGTGAGAGCCAGCTTTGGAAATGTGCTTTGCTATCTCCAGCTCTCTGTTAACGAGCATTGACTGAGAAGAAGCTGTTGCCCCAAATACAGAAAGGGAGAAACCGTACAGGTTTGCCTGAGTGCTTTTTGATCTCCAATTCCTTTGAAGGCCTCAGAGGGGAAACACGGATCAATAAGGATGGGCTCTGGGCCCCCAGATGCGGCCTCCAGCTTCCTCCGGCTCTGCGCCTGATGGAGAGCAGTGGAGGGATTCTCCAGCGCCTTTCCGACCTCCCTTTCTGCGCACTCAGCCCCAGACGCTGTCCCATGAGCCCCGGCCTCTTTTCTTTATTTATCTCTACGTGATCCAGCACAACGAGGGCCTTTCCTTCTTGCACATGGCTTTAAAAATGGAAAGGACCAAGGGAGACTTTTGGGGCTGGCCTCATTTCAAGGCAAGTTCTCCCTTCATGCCCCCTTTCCAGTGCCAGGCGGGGGCAAGGCCTTTTATTCCGCTGCCTCCCCAGCACCTCCAGGCCCCCGTATCTCTCGGAAACAGCCCGAGAAGGGCCGATTTCCCCATCCTCCTCTGGGTCCCGAGCCATGGGCCACAATGACATTTCCTTCCTCTGCACTTCATCAGAAGGCAAGCAGCCATTACTCAGGAGTCCCCATCAAACCCCAGCCCCTGATAAGCCCGACATGCAAACTGTGAGACCTTATCAGCGCGGCTGCTTTTCCCTGTGATGAGAGAACTGCAGCCGCTCTCCTCCTTCACCTGTGTCCTTGGCGGCTCCCTCAGCTTCAGACGGATTCTCAAATGTTATTTGTCTCCGGGTCCAAAACAAATCACGGAGTAAGGCTGAAAGAAGTAACCTCAAAAACCTGGGGGGATGCCCACCCAAGCACGGTCACTCAGGCTCCCCAGGCTGTGTGCTCCGGGGGGGCTAGCTCATTAGAACCAGGACCAGAGGTGAAGGGCGCTCTGCTCCCCCGAGCCAGCACATGTGGAAGGTACCCCCATAAAAAGGTTTCCTTGCAGGCTCCTTCTTGGAGAGATGCTGGGAAACCTGCCCAGCTGGGAGTCACAGGGCTTGGGCTTTCAGCCTGTGCTGATCCTGGACACGGTCTCTTGTTGGGGACCAAGATCCGGGACTCTTCTTACTGGCTGTGTCAGCAGCATCCTTGTCACCCAGAAATCCCCCATGAGGCTGTCATCAACGGGCTCCTTGACTAGGGGCTGTGGTCTCCTCAGCATGCAGCCCCTGGATGAGCAGGGACAAGACACTGAAGCTCAGGAGTCTATTTCCTCATTTGTTAAAGTGAGGGGGCTGTTGGATGAGGTGATTTTGTAAATTTACGATTCTGTGACCCAGTCATCTGATAAAATGGAGGTTTAAAAACAATCAGAGTAAAAACAAGATTAGCTATCACCCACTTCAGCCTCTTGTTTTACAGATGAGGGAAATGAAAGACAGGGAGAGGGAGTGACACGGCCAAGGTCACACAGTAAAGGGGGCCAGAGACCTGAAGCCAGGGGAACACGATGGCTTTGGAACCAACTCTGCCCCTGACTAACTGGCTGGCTTGGCCAAGCCCTTCAGGGGGGCTCAGTGAGGGGGGTGGGACCATGGAATACTTCTTGAGGTCCCTCCAGCGACCTCCTAATCCCCTCCACCACGCTCTTCTGTCTCCTCACAGTCACAGTTTGTAATTTAGGGTCTCTGGACTGCCCTTATAATTCAAGATTAAAGTCTCCCCTTCCCCAGTACGAAAGGGGGTGATTCGGGGCTAATTTTAGCAACAAGTACAGACGTTCCTTCCAGCCAGCACGAATGGAGCAGGTCATGCACGGCGAGGTTTTTCCTCAAATGCAGCATTTCTCTCTCTGGAGAGCGGCCTGTCCCTTTCAGCTATATTTTAATTCTGCGTATGACAAAAAAGTAAAGGTTTTCAAGGACAGAGCGAGTCACGGATTTCTGCCATCCCAGTGCTGTCCCTGTTTCTGTCCTGCAGCTCGGGCAAAATGCAGTGGTTTTTTTCACAGAACTGCTGCTATTTTTAGCCTGAATTGTAGGAAGTCTGCAGCATTAATAAATGGAGGAGAAGCACAGGACTGCACCACATGGTAACGTGCCAACTCGAGAGCCAGCCTGGCCCTTAGCCAGCGAGCTGTGGTCGGACGTTCGAGCCACGCAAGTAAAAACACCACTTACAATGGAATGATTAATAAGCTGACAAAACTTTCGGGCCTCCAGTTCAGATGCTTGTGCGCCAGCTACATTAATACTCACGTATTTCCAACTCTATTAGTAAAATCTCCCAGCCTGGGGGGCTCGTATGGGCTCCCTCAGGTCCTTCATCTCGACCGGAAATGACCTGCTGAGGCTGCAAGGTGGGAGATGGTGCTTTTCCCCTTGGGAGTCTCAACAACGGCCACACTTCTGAGGTCAGATGTTTATAAATAGGCACGTGACACGTGTGTACATGCTACACACATATATGTACACATGCGTACACCTGGGCGGGTATGTTTCCATGCATGTTTGGGACAGGGAGACCTGATCTTGTTATACAGAGAATCCCTGGGTGAGGAGTTCTGTCTTGCCAAGGCAGACTGGAGCATCCATGCAACTTAGTCTTAAAGCCTTATCTAGAGACAAAGGAGTTAAGGATTTGTCTGCCTGGGGTTCTAAGTCAGCATGCAGCAGGGTGAGACTTGAATCTTGATCTTTCTAGCTTCCTGGCTTCCTGCCCATGCAGTGTGCCATGCTGCCTTTCAAGTGTAATTTTCCTTCTCTCCCTCTCTCTCTCTCCCTCTCTCTGTCTCTCTCATCCATCCATCCATCCATCCATCCCTCTATTGCAGTGATACCTCATCAATGACATGTGGGCCTTCCTAATGGAGGTGAGTTTCCCTCCCTGCTAGCTCCCTAATAGCAAGTTGGCATGATGGCTTCGTGAAGATTATCTAATGGCTTCTTGTCTACATGCATTATGATTGTTTCGGGGAAATTCTGTCCTGTTGCTATCCTAAGTGACTCTATCCCAGATTTCTCAAGAGCCAACAGTGGGCTAGGGAAGGAGATGTTGCCCCTCATCAGCCAATGTGTGTCACAAAAGTCACTGACTTCTGTCAGGTCTCACCTTCTACAGGAAGCCTTTCTTTTAATTATAGTGTCTCCACTCTCTTAGTTATTTCCTGTTCATCCTATATAAAGCTTACTTGTATATAGATCTTAACATGTTGTCCCTTTCATTGGATTGTGACTTCTTCTAGGGCAGGGATTGTCTTTTGTCTCTCTTTGTATTCTTGGCACTTAATACAGTGCCAGGCATACAGTAGGTGTTTAATAAATGTTTATTGCCTGGCTGGCACAAAAGATGCAGATTTAGAAAAACATAGAAAGACTGGCATGAAATGATGGAGACTGAAATGAGCAGAACCAAGAGAACACTGTTTACAGTAACAACATTGTTGTCTTAAGAAAGACTGAAGGACGCAGTTATTTTGTCTATTATAAATACTCCAAAATACCCAACAGATAAAGGACATATGAAAGAAGACACTATTTGAATCCAGAGAAAGAACCAATAAGTGGAAGTGTACAGGTAGAATAACTTTACATGCATTTACATACATGTTACATACAGTTGTATCTAATGAGTTTTCTCTGGGGTAGAAGGTGGAAAAAAGAAAAAAAATACTTGTCAATTTTGTTGTATACTTGAAAGGAATTGCAAGTTGTGTGACAGATTTTCAGTTCTTCATACAATCACTTTTTTATTGTACTATGCTATAAAATGCTTCTTTTATTCCATCAAATGAAAAGAAAATGATTTTTAGAAGCTTTTCATTTCTCTTTGGCTCAAGTATCCATCCATAGGACAGTCTGGAATATCTTTCTTATGTAAGTTTTCCAAATGTATTTGAAGGGAGGAGGAAGATTGGGGCTGAAACTGAGCTAGACTATACTTAGAACCCTGAGGAAAAGTAAAGGAAGAATTAAGTGGGTTTATAAGATGTGGTGGTCTCAGACCTACAGCCACAATAAAGCAGACCTAACTGCCTTTGATTAGTCTTTGTGGCCTTCTCAGGGAGTCAGTTTTGAGGCAGGAGTATGGTCTTGTTTTGGGCTTTTTCCCCCCCAAGACAATTAGGCTTAAGTGACTTGCCCACATGACTTGCACAGTTATTAAGTGTGAAGTGCCTGAAGCCTCATTTGAACTCAGGTCTTCCTGTTTCCAGGCTGGTGCTCTACCCATTGCACCATCTAGCTGTCCCAGCATAGTTTTTTTGTTTTGTTTTGTTTTGTTTTGTTTTTGTTTTTGTTTTTGTTTTTGTTTTTTTTTTTTGCTGAGGCAATTAGGCTTAAGTGACTTGCCCAGGATCACACAGCTAGGAAGTGTTAAGTGTCTGAGGTAAGATTTGAACTCAGGTCCTCCTGACCTCAGGGCTGGTGCTCCCAGCATAGTTTTTAAAATATATTCTTTCAATTCCAAACTTTGCTTATGGTATTCCCAAGACATGAAAGCAAATCTTCTTGAATATTCTTTGGGGGACAAAACATAATGTAGTCGTATAGGGTGTGACCAGAGGGGAGACATCTTGTAATATCCTCAGTGTTCACCCCAAGACCTTATCCTACTGACCATTCCCCAGAGGGGCCATGTGGATGTTTACATAAAAAAACCTTGTGCTCCAATCTAATTTCACTCAAGGTTTGCTTTAAAAAAAACCCAGCTATTACTGGAAATTTGAACTTTTTAATTAAATGCATTCAAAGGAAGTAGGGATTAATGACTTTAAAGTAAGAGAGCTGTTAATGCTTAGAGACATAGATCATCCTCCACAGAAGCTCTAATATCATTGCCAGTGACGCTTTTAAGTATTGATATTTCCTACATTAATAATACTCTATAAACTATATTCATCACAATAGAATTAGTAACACAATTAATATCCCACAGTATTCTTGGGCTGAATTATTAATTACACTGTGATCTGTTTAATGTTGAGCACCATGCTCTAATTTTCAGGCTGAAGGTAAAGGATCATAAACTTGGGGAAACTTTCGGAGAATGATACACTCGGCACAGTTCATTTCTCCTTGGTGATTACAAAATAACATTAAACTCTGTCCACATCTCCTGCAGCGATGGCACTGGTTTTAAAGCCAACGGTTGAGTGAATTTGGCTCGGCGCCTGCATTTTGTATATGGCAGAATGTGATTAATGTTTGGGAAGTGCTTATCCCTTTTTTGTTTTAAAAATCCATGAGTATTTTGAGAAAATTGTAATCTATATAATTGCAATTGTAAATGCGGAGAGGTTGCTATTGTAAGCATCTTAGGCATAACAGTATTATGGGCTTTATCATAGCAGTTCTGGGCCCATCATCAAGATGGCCTATATGCAGAGTTAAGTGTGTTTGTGTCTCTCTGCACACACACACACACACACACACACACCCCCTTTGCCACATCTACTTAATCCGTTTCTACAGTGTTGTCATCAAGGGTGGGTTGGCAAATGTTTAATTATCAGCTCTCCACAAAAATGACTCTAAAACAATATTAAAGTTTGACCTTCATTATTAACATTTTCTCAAGCAGTTTCTCAGGTCTAGAGAGAAAGCACGATAGACTAAGCCCGAATTTGGGCCGTTTGCTGATCCCTGAGATCCACAGTCATGCCGACAACTAGGGAGATGCTTGGAGCTGGCTCCGGCGCCCACCTGGGCACCCGTAGGACGCTTCAGGATCATTCAATGCTCTTTCTCCATGACCATCCCTTCCTTCCTGTCTGTCTGTCCCCTGAACTTAGCACACGACGCCTGTGGAAGAGGCTTGCTTGATTTCATTTCCTTGTACAAACTCCCGGGCCCCAGACCTGACGCCTCCAGCCTTTTCACAAGAAGCTCCTTGTCTCGAATGCCCTCCTTGCCTCCTTAACTCCTCCTTAAGGAATCACTGGCTTCCATGAAGGTCCACCTTATTTACATCCAGGGCCCACCCTGATCTCGGCGCCCCAAGTCCTTCCCATTTTCTCCTTCCTGAAACTATCTTAATAAGCCTTGTCCTTAACTCTACCTTCCTCTTGCCAACGTGAGACCCTCTAAAGCAGGAGTCATTTCCTTTTTACTTCCCTCTTCCTGGTACCTTGGACTGTGTCTTACACGTAAATCCTTCTTTCTGAAGGATTCAGAGATCCAGGTGCAAGTGTCATTGGAAGCCTGGAGGACTGGCCGTCCAACATGGCACCTATTTGTATCCCTGAGGACATGGCTGGGTCCCAATGCCTAAGGGGAGCAGGGGCTCCTGGTAGTGTGTTTGGGGCACGGGCCTTCCTAGACCCTTGAGGGAGTGGGAACATTAGAAAGTGCGTGCTGCAAACCTTAGCTGTGGGGCTCCTGTTCACATAGGGCCTATGGTTGTAGGAAGTGTAAGTGTGTGTGGTCAGTCAGTCTGACTCCCGACCTCCTCTGGAAAGTGAGCTGGGCTCAGGACAGAGTGTTGGGCAGCACTAGCAAGAGTCACCTGGCTGCCGGGGGCTCCATCTCCTCACCTATAAAGGTGAGTTGGGGTGAGATGACCTCCGTGGTCCCGTTTTATGAAAATATTCCATAGCTTTATGAAGCACATCCCCCCCAAATTTTGGCCCAAGTTAAAATTCTGTTTGTGGAGATCAATTTTCCATTTGACTTTTAAATACCTCCAGACGTCATAAAAGATTTGGTAATGCAGAAAAATAAGATTTAAATAAAATGATCTATTAGAAAATATGAATGATTGCTGAAAACAAATCACAAAATGTCTCTGCAGAGTGATTAGAAATCAGCTACATTTGGCATGATAATAGGAATAACTAATAGCATTTATTGAGCATTGGAGGTTTACAAAGCTCTTTCCAGATGTCATCTCATTTGATCCTTATGACAACCTTGCCCTGGAAGACAGGAGCTATTTTTATCCCCATTTAACAGATGAGGAAACTGAGGCAGAGTGAAATGACTTTCTCAGGGCCACACAGCTAATAAGTGTCCGAGTTCAAAATTGAACTCGGGTCGAAGACTCGGCACTTAAAAAAAGTTCAGACCCAGAGAAAAAGGTGGAGTAACTAAATGCAGTCGAGGGAGACCTTTCTCTGGCTTTGTGCTTTGTGCTGTAATCTGGAAAACATTTTAGTGAGAAAATGAGACAATTCAGGAGCGTGTGTGTGTGTGTGTGTGTGTGTGTGTGTGTGTAAGGAGTTTAATATAAAGCACTTCACTTTACAGCCAGCTTTTTGGCAAGGCATCTATTCTGTTTATTAAGAGAAAATGATAGCACCCAAGCAGTTTAAAAGAGTTATTGCTTCTTCCAAAGGGACTTATATTATAATCTAGGCGTAACTTAGGGGCTGGGAGAACTGAGCTCAAGGTCACTGAGAGACACACGTGTATAATATACATGTACACATCACATACACATGTATTTATGTAATGTGTATGTATGTTTGTGTCTATACAGATATATGCATCTCCCCCATTTGGGTCTCTGGAAGCTGTCCCGTGGTCTCTGCATGATCAGGACACAGCATGCACTTAGGGAGCAATGGCCACGGTGACATTTCTGGAGAGGAAGGGGCCCCCTGCCCACCATCCCAGGGGCATCCCCTTGTCCCTCCTTTTGCTCCGCACTCTCTGTGGGCAGGGAATGGGCTGAGGCTGGGGCAGTGGTATCTTAGCTGGCAGGAAACCCTGGCCCCCTCTGAGCTCAGAAATGAGAGGCCCTTCTCTCCACCAACTTTCTGTTCCACCACAGCCTCAGGATTCATATTTTCACGGCCTTTGACGGAGCCAAATCCCTTCTCCAAATGGCATTGCAGCACACGTTCCCCCGTGTCTGCCGTCCTTCCACCGCCTGACACTTGTTCGGTGCAAATGGACTGGCACACACAGCATTTGCTGGGACGGGCGTCACGTACGGGGAGCCCTGACTGCTCTGGGTGTGCCCTGCCATGCCCTTGGGCCGACTGGCTTCTGACTGAGAACCACCACTCCCCTCTTGACATTCGCCTCTGTTTCCTTAGTAGTTTTCCCTTTTCCTTTACCTTGCCAGTAAAATTATTCCCAACCCTTAGGTTATCGGAGATGCGGCCCTTAGAACAATCGTACACATCTATTAATGCATATGGCCATTGCGCTGCTGTGCTTCGTGGAATACTGACTGCCATCTCTGAATAACTACAAGAGAATGTCACACAGTGGGCACGGTCTGCAAAATGCTGCCCACGTGGAAAAATGGAGGAGATGCTGCCGTCGGGGCCGTCCCCGGCTGTTCACCAAGGCTGGGGGGCAGGGAGCCTCAGGATGGCCGCCGAAAACCAAGAAGGCTCCGGGAAAGTCGGGGGCAGACGTGGTGCGTTTTTCAGAGTTTCTGATGGGCAGTGGCGGAGGACGGCCACGTCCAAACTGATGAGCTCACAGATCCAGCTGAATACGCCCATGCATGCTTATACGTGTATTTGTGTTTGGGCGGAGAGAAATGCTATGGCCATGGAAGACGTTTAAATCTTGTAAGCAGTGTGGTCTTTTACTAATCACTTAACCTGCTAATGCTTTAGTTTCCTCATCTGCAATATGGGTACAGCAGTACTGCTACTATATTTCTTATAAGGTGGTTGGAAGGACTGAGTCGAATAACGTATGTAAAACATATGGCCAAGTGAAAATTGCAGGATAAATACTCATCATTATCATCATCATTAATATCCACTGACCTCCATGAAATCCCTATGCAGAAAGGGGCGAAGAAAGAACATTTTTGCTTCTAGATTACATGCTCTGGCAGGTACTAAGCTGACGTCTCTTTCCCCCCTCTGTATCTCAGCCCCTGCCCCATCCAAACAGAAGTCAGAACAACTTAGTAATAATAATGGTGGTAATCGCGTTTCCTGTGTGCCAGATGTTCGCTAAGTGCTTTACAATTTGATTCTCACGATACACCTGGAGGAAGATGCTCTCAGTTTCCCCATTTGACAGGTGAGGCAAGCGGAGTTAAGGGACGGGTCTGGGGCCATCTGGCTAGCAAGAAGCCGAGGCTGGACTTGAACCTCAGGCCCTGCCCTCTCCCCACCGAGCCGACTAACTGCCCCAGTGCCACGTTGGCCACAGAGCGAGAGAGTTTTGGGGTCATAGTCGTCAAAGAGAACTGCCATCTCTCTCTGCAGAGGGAAGAACAGCATGATGGAATGACTGAGGCAGGAGGACTGTCGGGAGAAGTCTCACTCTTCCCCCTTTCTGCTCCTAGATGCTAACGGGGGTGAGAGGGCACACCTTTCATTGATCCCACCTTCCTCCCCACTCATGCAGAGGGGGGTTCTGGGTGGGAACAAGCTGGATCCCTGAATTCTATCCCGACGCTGAGATGTTGCTCCAGCAGAAAGGGACCTGAATCCTGGCTCTGCCACGGTGGCTGTGTGAGCCTCACTGTGGCCCCCCAAATGCTTTATCTCAGCCTGGGATGTGGGGATAGATGTTAGGAGCTTTTGAAACTTGAACAGGAAAACACACATATATGTGTATATATGGCTTATAAATATATATCTATACTCATATACATTTATTTCTCAGCAATATCTTAAATATAAATTATATTAAATACTTAAACATTTTAATTAGAAAGGAGTTTTGAATTAAAAACATTTTTCTGAAAAGGGTTCTGTAGGCTTGGATTGTCGGAGGGCTCTCTGACACGGCAAAGGTTAAGATTCTGTGTTCTAAGACTAAGGATGCTCAGCACCTTCCGTAGTAGAGTGGATTTCCTTGCACCCTAGAGGTCACGAATCCCTCTTCCCCTGTGATGGGTCACTGAACGTGTGGGCAGGAGAAAAAGCAATGCACCCCATTGGGAGATCCCCTGACCTCCTCCTCCAGTCCTACTGCCATGGTGGAGAAAGCTGGGAAGCAATGGCAGTGCTGCTCAAAACCACACATCCAAGGGCTGGGCGAAGAGGACCTGAGTGTGTTTGGTGGGAAAAGGGAGAAAAGGCCTGGGAGTCGCCTTCCAGGGTGACGGAGCTGCTGTAGGTGGCTCTGGGTGAGAGCAATGCTGGAAGGTACTGAGAGACACCGGAGGAGCCACCCACAAGCAGACTGAGCCATCTCTGGTGTCCTGGACGAGGGAGGCAAGGGACTCAGAGGAACTGGGCTTAAATCTGGCCTTGTGGCCGCTGCTTCACCTTCCTGGGCCTCAGGTTTCTCATCTGTAAAATGGGGGAGTTGAGGAGGATGGCCCTTGGGGATCATTCCAGCTCTCAGCCTAGTCCTTCTGCCTCTGCTTCACAGGGGATCTCGGAGGGAAAATTTGGCAGAGATGTTAGAGAATCTCAGGACCATTGATGCAGAGGCCCTTTGGCCCAACCCCATCATCTTCAGATGATGAAATAGTCATAGAGGTAATAAGTGTCCCCCGAGTCCAAGCCCTTTGCCTCTAAAACCGGCTTTCTTTCTAGCCTGCCAGACCAGTGTGAGTTGGAAGCGAGAGCCCCATGTTCCTTCTGATTCAGATAATGATTCCCTGATGATTGTGTTTGGGACCCCCAGAGTAGGAGAGATGGTGTTAAGGTAAATGGGAAGCCCTCTTGCTGGTCTATGGCCAACTTTCAGGCTAAAACCGGCAGCAAACTCTTTGCTTTTCCTGAGTTATTTGTTGTGGGATCTTCACTTTGCCCAGAAGAAAGAATGAAATAGAACCGCTCTCCCGTGTGCCCAGACAGAACTTCTTAACGACACGTTTCAGAACCTTCTTGCTTGAAGGCTAGAGATGGTCTTTGTGGGATTGAGGCTGCCAAGTACGAATGGCCCATGAAATGAAAAACTAGCTCCGTGCACGGAGGCCGGTAATCACTGCTTCGGTAGCTGTTTTCCTTTAATATTTAGCTTGGAGGGAGGTAGAAATGCTCAACAAGCAAAAAAGAAACCGTAAAACAAAGCCAGGCTTGGAGGGTGTGTGTTTCTGAGCTTTTAAAATATGATTTTCCTTTCTCCCTCTCTTGGGTGTGTTCTATTTGCTTTCCGAGAGAAAGGCCTGGTTCTCTCCCTAGAAGCACTCACATATAAATGTGCACACGCATGAACACAAACACTCACCAAAGCACACACACGGGCTACACAACAGTGAGGAAAAATCACAAACTACAAGGAAAAATTGCTAAACTTTCTTCTCTTCCTCCTCCTAATTAAGGCTCCATTTTTTGTTCTTACTTTCCTTAAGGCCAGAGAGAAATAGCAACACACCAGAAAACACTAAGGAGGATATGCACATGGGGAAACTGAGGAAAGATCACTGTGCCTTAGGTCTTGCATCCCACCAGCTGGGGGCTTTAAGACCCACCCTCAGGCTGAGAACATGACAAAAACGGCCAATCACTACTTGGCTCTGAATGCCCTGGCTACCTTATGGTGGTCTCTGATCACTCGGCACGTTTCTACATTTGCCATTTAACCTGACTCTCACATTTGTGTGTCTAAGACATGTGAACCACCTCACCTGTACTAGACACCCATCGATTGCTGCTTTCTAGCGACTGTCTCCAATTTCCTGGCTCAAAATCTTGGTTTCTTGATTAAAGATGACTTGGTTTAGGTGACTAGTCACTCTGGCACTTTCTCTGGTCTTATACACCTCTGTTCACCTCCTGGTGATCTGACAGTTAACCCTTGTAACATCCTCCCCTTGGGACCAACATGACAGTAAGATCATTAAATAAGCAATCCATTAAATTAGTCCATTAAATAAAGGACAAAAAGGCAAAATCGGTGAAGAAAACACAAAAAACCCCCCCAAACATCTGGCATCCTAACTTTCTGGACTGAAATTTTCACTTGAATTGTTTACTTTTTTTTGTCCTGGATAAATGAAGACTAGGCAAAAGGCATGTCCCAAGTAACCTTACCTTTACTCAGATATGGTGCCCTAGATTAGAAAGACAGCTTAGAATAGCCCACAGAATACTGGGCTGGGAGTCAGGAACTCTGGCCCAGCCATGCCAAATGAAGCAGATAAATTGCCTATCATCTTCTCAGAACCCTTAATTTCCTCATTTGTAAACTGGACATAAGAATACTTGACCTATACACCTCAGAGGACTATTGGAAGAAAGCCCTCCAGTGATCAGTGGTCCATGTGGATCAGTGGATCAAGGATCTAGTGATCAGAGGGCATAAAGGAAAAAAGATGTGCAATCAGGAAGAACTTAGTTCAATCTAGTTTCGGATACCTGTTAGCTATTTGATCCTTAACTATTATCTGACTCTGTTTTCTCATCTATAGCATGGGAATGATAACGGGACCTAGCTGGTTGCATTGCAATGAAGGAAAAACACATTTTGTGAACCTTGAAGCATTACAGAAATGCTAGTTATTATATCATAATGTGCTAAGCTTATAAAGCCTTGAATCTTTATAGATATACCAATTATAATTAGAATTAGTTATAATGCTGAATACAAGACAATGAATTCAATTCACTAAGCGTTTCTTAAGCCCTGTGCAATGCCCTGTGTTAGGGGCTAGAGAAACAAAGATAGAAAAACACTACCAATCTATTACCAATTAACTGTTTTTAAAATTAATTCTTTTCAATTATCAGGTATTTATATTTTCTCTTTCCCCCTCTTCCTCCAACAAATTAAGTGTTAAAACATAAAGTGCTATTCCCTGAAATATCATTAAATAGCATCACCATTTTCTCCCAAGAAACTATAAATCTTTATGTTCAGTGGGTGATATGCTCTGCTAACTTATTGGCATAGTTAGTATTTTAAGGAAATACGTGTTATTCCTTTCATATGTTTAGGGGCATTTATATTTGTGCTTGTGGTTCCTGAAGTCCCAGTCATTCCCAAAGGGCAAGATTAAGACTCTTCTGTTTATAGAGGCCTAATGAGGGAGTC
Organism: Myrmecobius fasciatus; assembly: GCA_023553655.1. Taxonomy (NCBI): domain Eukaryota; kingdom Metazoa; phylum Chordata; class Mammalia; order Dasyuromorphia; family Myrmecobiidae; genus Myrmecobius; species Myrmecobius fasciatus. The sequence continues at coordinate 18,393 of JAJPUD010008445.1, read as the reverse complement.
GGTTTCTTTTTACGGTTCCCTTGCTAAGTAACCAGGTACTTGGTAACATTATCAAATATTCTGGAGACTCCATGTAACACATTATTTTCCTCCCTTACTTCTGCTGAGGATGCCTCTATCCAGCTTGTTGTGTCCACTGGAGAGCTGCGAGTTGTCTTTAATTCTCCTCCTCCCAGCCATCCCATCCTGCAGATTCTACCTCACTCTCATCCCTTCCCTTCGCTTTCTTCTTCCTCCACCATCACTCTGCTAGTTCAAATACTCATTGCCTCAACACAGTGACCCACTGGTCTCCTTGTCTTCCCTTTCTCTCCTTCCCCCATCACCGTCCCTGAGAGCAGACGAGGGGATTTCTAAGCCACATCTCTTAGACGAGGGACAAATCAGTCTAGCTCGTAGCCGATTCTTCTTTCTGGGTATTACTCCTAGCAACTTGACTTTCTCCATTTCTTTCTGCTGCTCACAGACAGATGTTGGCCACCTGAGAAACTTGCCTCTCCAGAAACACAAATGAGCCCACCCAAAGGGAAACAGTCTGCTACAAAGGGGCAGGGAGAGAATGTCGGATAATGCATGGCAATTTCCCAATTGCAATGGCTCTGCCCAAGTATTTGGTGGCAGAATTGGAGAATTTTAATTCTGGGATGAGGATGGGAAAATCATGAAGTCCACAGCATCGGAGATATCCCTTCTGACCTCAGAAAACTTGAGTGAATTGCTTTCCCCTATGCACAACACTGGCTATTTGAGGTTCTCCCTGCTCTACTACAGCCCACCTTATTTCTCACAACTTTTACATCTCCCCTCTGTTCCTGGGTCATATTTTACTGCCTCCATGGCTGGTTCCTGGCTTTGGACTTCAAAACCATGTCCCTCCTTCTGCCTCATGATGGAACTTTCCTCAAGGCCTGGCACCTGTTCTCCTGGGATAGCCAGCCTTCCCTCAGCCTTCTCTCCCACGGGCGAGCTTCTCCTGGCCAGAGTCTGGGTTTTCAGTCCCTTTTGGTCTTGGTTGCGGCCTCTGGGTTTTAAAAGCATGACTCCCCTGCCAGGCACTTCATTCCCTGCCTCCCCCACACCTGCCTTCTCTTTGACAGTTTTACCTTATTACAATGTAAGCTCCAGGGGGGTAGGAATTATCTATCTGCATATAAGCAAATGTAACAGTGTCTCCAGTGTTTAGCAAAGTACTTGGCACGAGGCTTGTTTCCTTCCATCCTTCCTCTTCTACGCCCTACAGCAGTTAGAGTGTTCGTTTTGTGTTACAGTTAATTGTGTGTCTGTCTCATTCAACTTGACCACAAGGTTCTGAAAGGCAGGCCCATGTTTTATTCCACAGCACCTAGCATAGGACCTGGCATACAGCAAGTGCTTTATAATTGAAAATGTGAGTTTAGTTTTTTTCAAAAAGCACAACTTATCAGCATAATATAAGGTATACAATAGACACTTAATAAATGTGACACAAAAACTTCAGCCACGATAGCTACTTCTAAGATTCTGGGACACATATGAATGAGTAACAGTTATTATGTTATTATTACTGTCATAATAAACAACATGTATATATTGCTTCTTGAAAAACATTGAGAGTCACTCTGTGAAACAGAGGAGACGTAGATTCAAATTCGGTCTGATGCTTCCTAGCTGAATCACCAAAAGGAAGTCATTTCACACTTCTCATGTTCCTCATCCTTAAGACAGGAGAAATAATGTTTACCTTAATATCCCAGAGATTTGTGAGCAAAGGGCTTTGCAAGCCTTTGTACTAGATACAGTTAAACTATTACTAGTAATACACATAGGCTCATGTATGGAGAGAGGCAGTATGGCAGACAAAGAGCTAGCTTTGAACCCACCCATGACCCATTGTTTTTGTAAGCCTGGGTAAGTAAATCCCTTAATCGAGTCAGATGTTGTAGAACTGCATTTCCTTACTCAGAAGGAAAAAATAATAAAACATTTATTAATTGCTTACTGTGTGTGAAGCATTATAATGCAAAAAGTGCCTCCTCCTGGGAGAATTCCCTACAGCAGGAAATCAAAGAGCCACTCCCCAAATAAAAAGTGTGGGTCTACACATAATTACCGATTCTCAGATTTCTTCATAGTTTTTCTAAAAGAAAAAAAAAATTGTAGTTGATAAAACTGCAATCATTAAACCACATGTATTAAGTGCCTACCCTATACATTAGGTATACTGAGTATTATGCTTTATGAAAATACTCCAGGATTAATTTTTATTAAAAATTATTAAACCTGCCCAAACTGTGGTATATAATTTTCTTTTAAAATATTGGAGGGAGGGAGTGTATAAAACATAGGAACTGAGCTTTATAGATTTAAAGAATACCTAATCTAAGCTTAATCTGATGTTTTAAAAATTGTTAGTATTGACAATCTGTATATATCACTTTCTTTAAGATTTAACTCATCTAGAATGCGTTTCCTCTACATCCTGTTGTTTTCTTGACACTCATACATATACTTGATACTACAATATCGGTACATATTTATGTTGTGTCAGCCAGGTAGCGTGGCCTAGTGGATAGTTAGTCTCTCCAGGTATTCCCACATACAAGTCCTGTATTTAATAGGTCACCTAGGTACCAGGTAAGACTGGGAAGGTGCCAGCCTGCTGTGACTAAGGGAGTTTTCTCACCCAGTAACTCCTCATCCGAGGAGTCTAATTCCTCTCCCTTCCTCAGTAGCAGATGTTTAATATAGATTATTTTTGCAATGTTCCTGCCCTTCTCTCTAAAACTTCAGTGTTGATCAGTTGATCTTTAGGATATTCTCGTTGAAAGAATGGATGTGTAAGCTTGGCTGAAAATCCAATACCTTGTACCTCCTCTAGAGGAGGAAAGGTGACAAAATAGCGGCATAATGGAGACAGCCCCCCAAAGGAGAAGCACACTGGGGGAGTGATATCCCCCTCCCTAGGATTCCTTCCACATCTCCAGCCTCTATTTCCCTCCTGTTTGACTCGGCAGAAGCTGGAAGAGTGTTGTCTCGGAAATCGACTCACCGCCGTTATTTCTGCAGTGAGTCAGAATTTGGAAAGAAACTTCACATTTCTCACAGAGGCTTATCTTTGAGCTTTAACGAACATACATGTTGGGAGTTTTTTGTTCTCTCTTTCTTATTTCTGTCCCACAAGAGTAATAAGACCCTCCAGGCTCCAGCTTCTTGGCACTGTCTGCAGAAAGGAAGTCACTTGACTTTCTTCCTGAGGCCCTTTAAAGCACCCAAAGTATATGACAGATACATAGATGAAATTTTAATAATATAACCAAGTTTAAATATACTCTCTGGACTAGCTTATTACTTTGATGACATTGCTGATTGTTTCCCTCTCACTTTTCTACACCAAAAATTGTGAAAGAGGCTCATCTAGTCAAGATTTGTAATCATGAAAACATATACATGATCAGCATAAATCCCTCACTCTGGATGGAAGCTCTTCCATGATATATTTAATTTTGGATCGGAACCTTGCTGTGAAAGGTTAATGGGCTGAGGAGGGGGAGCTTCCTCAGAAGAGGTGGTCCCTATACCGTCCCAAGACCTACAATATGCCAGAAATTCAGGCAACCGTTCTCATTAATGCCAAAAGAACTGAGTGTTATTAAGTACATGCTGCTGACAGCCCCAGCAATTGCAAATAAAATGGCTAATGAGAAGAAAAACTGCCCATATTGCTCTGCTCCCAAAGCGCCAGCCATCTTTACGTAAGAACGCTATGACAAATGGTACTTTTCACCTCCCTAACATCACCCTTCTCAGATTCCAGATTTAGATGGATAACATGCCCACAAGTGTTAGGCACCCAGGCAGGTGATTGCCTCTGGCACCCTGGGTATGCAATCTGGCTGAAATTTCCCAGCGCCAAATGAAATAATTGCAAAAGGGCGAGTCTAACTTGGCAAGTGAATTTATAAAAATTAAAAAGGTCTGAAAGGTACTGTTCACACATCCATTTGTCTCATTCTTCCCCATTAAGATTTAATTGAAATGAACTCTGGCAACAGTAAGAAAAGTTCTATTCTTCTAAAGGCGATCAGGTGCGAGCAAGTGATTTTTTGAAAAGTACCTAAACCTCCTCAGTTGGAATTAATTGGAGCCAATAATTCAAACTTGAAGAGAATGCAAACATGTTGATAAAATGCAGAGTATTCCTGCATGACCTTGAGAGAGCTGCTTCATGCCTCAGTTTCCTCATCTTTAAAAACAAGAGGGTTTAACTATTATTTTTGCAATTTCACCTGATAGCAATATTCTATTATATATTGACTATTACATAAATATCTATTATATATATTCTAATACATATAAACTACCATGTGTCAATCCTGACAAAAAGACTTTACAGGGAAGAGACGCAGGCTTCTAAATATATATTCAAAGGAATCATTCAAACAATCTCCAAATCTATTCTGACATATAAACTAGAACTTTAGACTTTAAAACTAATTTCCAGGAGAAAAAAACAATTCCAGGAGTCCATGATCTCAGTATGCATATTCTTCATGATACACCCCTTCAGTGACCTCTTATTCTGAGCCCCTTTTGCCCACTTTCCATAAATTCTCCATAGTGGAACTATTAATGTTTTGCAGGTCATCCTTTTAATAACTCATGATAACAGTGTGGTTCTGTAGGCTAACCCATCTATTATCCCTCCCTTTCCAAGACTAATCTATTACCTTTTCTTCTCAGACGGTATTCTTAATAATGTCTTTGACATCATTTCTTGCATACAAGTAATTTATAATATGGCACCTACTCATGGTCACTAGAAGTTGGCCCTTCTGGACAATCACTTGACTGATTCATTGGGAATTATGGTTTGCTAGGATTTCCTTCCACGGAACAATCACCCAAAGAACCCTCAGATTGAAAACGGGTTTTTTGGGTCAACTGGCAGTCTGTATTCACTGAAACCAGTGGGCAACATTGATTGGGAAATAGAATGAAATAGGGGATAAGAGTTCACTGTCAGAAACAACGAATATGAAGAATTCAGAGAGATGTGGCTTATGTGAACTGACAATGAGCTAAGCCTAGAGATGGGGGAGTCAAGGGGTCAAGTTGCAAATGGTGAAAGACATGGCCATTGTGTAGGCTGCAGTTGCCTAAGTGTTTTTCCTTTGTTATAAAGGAAGTCTCACTGAGTAGGGGCAGGAGAGAGTGAATAATTGAGCTGTAAAAACAAATAATATGAACAAAAGAAAACAAAATTAAAATTAAAAAAAGGGAAAAAAAACCCGACACTGGACAATTATCCCAAAGCAATCCATCCCACTTGACACCTTATTCCCCACCTAAAGCACTGTCCGCTTGCAAAGCCTGCCCACGATACTCAGTATCCAAGCTGGGGAATACATGTTCTTTGTCTGCTTCTCTTGATTCCTAGGTTCGTCTTTTGGGAGTACCATCTGAAATCATCTTAAATATACAAATTCATCCATTTCCCCCTTCATTTTCATTTCTTGAAAGAAATAATTCCACACACAATTTTATGTATACATGAAGGGGTTCTTCAGTAAAGAAATAAAAGCTTTTTTTTTTCCAATGTGGAGTTTCAGAGTTACTCATAAGCACATCATCAACTATTTACTGCTCTATAAATCAGCCCGAGTACAACTATCGGGGCCCAGCCTTTGACTTTGCTCATCAATGCTGGCAATGCCCACAAAAGGACTGGCTACCTCTATGAGGGTACCGATGGACAGTAAGTTTAATTCTACTTTCAGAAGTTCTATTATTCACTCCAGGTAATATATGGGAGAAAGAAGCAGCAATGGGCCATCAATCCTGTGTCTTTACAAATATACTAATGCTTGCTGGGAAATGTAATTGTCACCATTTTGATTAAAATAGAGCTATTGGATATTATTTGATGACACACAGTTTCCAGTGATAAAACTGAGGTTGTGTAGAGACTAAGGAAATGAGTGGAATTTCTTTTTTGATGTCATAAAAGAATATTTTTTTAAAGGCAGAAACATGGTTTGGAAGATTACAATTAAATTTAAGACTTTGGGGGAAAAAACAAACACCACAATAATAACAAAGCCAAATGCGGAGTGATCTCCATCCTCAGGGAGTTTTCATTCTAGTAGAAACGCTTTGAAAACTCTCCTTAGAATCATAACAAATACTTGGCCATCACCTGAAACATGTTGAGGACTTTGCTATTCATTTATCTTTTCCCAAAAAGATTTCCAAAAACCACTAAACTAAGAAACTAACAAACTTCAAGGACAGCACATCACAACCTTTCTGTCTTTTCATTTTTTTTTTTCTGATTTTTGCTAGAAAATACTTCTTTGATTCTTATCCCAGGAAAAAGAACTCAACACATACATGATGCTAACATTTCACATTTACCTATAGCTTTAAAGGGTTATAAATCAGCTCGTTACACTATCTCATTTTATCTTTTCAACAATTCTGTTGCATCTTTATCCTGATGAGGGTTGGGAAAATGAAGTAACTTGTGAGAAGTCACATTAATAGTGAGAGGCAAAGGCAAACCTCAAATCCAGTTTTACGATTCTGTGCGCCGTATTGTGGGTCTTGACTTTCAAGATAGTGAATTAATAGAAGAAGGAAGCAAATAACTCCATAGTGTGAGAAGGAAGGGAGTAAGCATCGACCTAGTGCCTGCTTTGTGCCAGGCTCTTGAGAGATGCTTTCTCGTTTGATCCTCACCACAGTGCTGTGAGAGAGATGTTGTTATTATGCTCATTTTGGAGTCGGAAACCAACCGAGTTAAGTGACTTTCCCGGGGTCACACGGCTAGGAATTATCTGAGGCGGATTTGGATTTCAGGAACTTCTGACTCCAGGCCCACAAGTGTTCTATCCCCTTGCTCCCAGAGAGTTAAGAGTCTTCAGGAGCGACTATTAGAAGCAGCAATGCTCTTTGCCTTCTCTTGTATTTCTCCCATTTTTCTCCCTTGGAATTTCATCTCTGCTCCACACTCAGGGACCACTTCTAACCATTTCCCTATTTCTCTCTCTTTGTGCTCCCGTCTTGCTTTTCCAATAGATGGCTGGCCATCTTCCCTTAGGTGTCCAGCAAATGGCTCAAGCCCAAAGTCTCATGGTCATTGAGCATTTCCCTCTAATTCACCTCCCACCCCCAAATTTGGGGGCTTCTCCTGTTGTGGGGAGGCTGCCCCCAACCTGAAGCAGCAGAGCAGCTTCTAGGGTGAAGATTCTGACATGTTTTAGCAGGGAGATGTGGGGGAAGAATGCCAGGAATCGGGAGAGATCTTGCCTGAAGCTTTTTTGGAAAGTGACCAGGGATCAATTATTTTTCTAGTCTCTGAAGGTCAAGTTCTTTATCTTTGAAAAAGGGGGTAACGATATCCAGAATCGCTATTTCACAAGATTGTCAGGAGAGTAAGAGAATTACAAATGTAAAATGTTAAATGGCTACGTAAAGGTCAGCTCTTATTAGTGATCATTAGAGGAGGCAATAAGGTAGAAGAAAAGCAACACATATAAAACCATCTGCATCTGAATGATATGATTGCAAAGAGACTGGCTGATTAGGTATTAGGAGTGAGGGGTGACAGATGTATATCCCAAGTTACTGTGGAATGGAAGGAAAGTGACAGACATTAGGTACTTCCCGTGTGTCAGGTGCTGTGCCTTTATAAGCACTTTATAAGTAATATCTCCTTTGATCCTCACAAGATCCCCAGGAAGTAGGTGCTATTATTATAATCCCCATTTTCTAGGCAGAGAGAGGTTGTGATTTCTCCTATGTTACACAACTAAGTGTTTGAGGCAGGACTTGACCCCTCTTCCTAATCAATACTATACTTGCCTCTGGAGAAAAGACCTCACACATACTGGATTGTTTCCTATACTTGGTCTATTGAAGAATATGAGCAACAAATCATGAATGATGAGAACTCAGGGCTGAGAAGTCCATGATCTGCACTAGGGATGGTAATTCCCATTTGATGAGATCAGAGACTCACTGATGTACTTAAACCTGGATCCAAAAAAATCTTGACACTTGAGAATACTGAACCAAAGATACTTTGATAACATTTTTGGTAAGGGTAAATGCAGAGTCTTATATTTGAGTTCCAGAAATCAACCTCATAAGTATATAGATAATCTGAAAAAGATATGGAGGTTTTAATGGAATACAAGATCAATGTGATAATAGCCAAAAAAGTTAGTGAAATCTTGTGCTGATCGTAGCATCTAGTTCTGAGAGGTCTGTTGTAGACAGTCCAAGACAGATCACTCAGGCTATACTGGGTTCTGTTCTGTGTGTCTTGTCATAAAAAGGACATTCAGAAGTCCATCAGTATCAACCAGGGGAAAAAAGGTATCTAGATGGTGTTGTTTGACGGATAATTAAAAGAAGTATGGATGTAGCTTAGAGGTGATTTGGTGCAAATGTGAGAGGTGAGGAATCTGCACTTTGCTGGCAGTGCTGTTTTGGAAATAAAATATCACCAGAGGATCATCCATTGCAAACCAGAACAAAGTTTACAAGTCACAAGGTCCGAATTCCTTATTTTCTAGGCAAGGGAACTGAGATTATGAAGGTAGTAAATGGGAGAGCCAAGATTCCAGCGAGAAACCCTGACTCCAAATAAAATTCTTTCCATTGGTCATCATTGCCTCCCTCATGTTTGTGTGCAATAGCAACCTGACGGTCATTTAAAACAGTTTCTATATTTCAAAAATATCATTCAGTTAATAAACTTTTGTTAAGCAACTACTATGTGGTAGGTACTATGGAAAGCACTAGGGAAACAAACAAACAAACAAAATATAGTCCTTGCCCCTGAGGAACTCACAACCTTTTGGAACGTACCTCCTCTATAAATGGACTTGAACAGCACATTTTTTCCCAAAGTACTCCAAGGCATAATATTTTTTTTCATAATTTTTTGTTCTGAAAATGTTTTTTTTTTCTGGGAAAGTACCCCACACAAATGTCTCAAAACATGACAAATTGCATTAGTTACGAAAAATCCATTCTACTCCATAGAATCAGTCTTGGCTCTCCCCTCACCCTTTTTCAATAAGATTTTATTCATCTTTTACTCGGTACTTCAAGTCGGTGCTAAAATGAAGAAATAATATATTTCTCTTTTTCTTTGCATTTCACCTGAAAGCAGCCTTTCTTTAATGTTACTTAATGTCCTCAACTACAATTTATTTTCCCTCAGATAATACGTTTTAGGGGGTCACTGATAGTTCTAAAATAATTTAACATTTTACCTACCCCAGGTATATTGTATTTCTCTAAAATATTCATTTGCTTCATATGAAAAACACAGGATTCTATTGATTTGGAAGCAACCTCAGCATCCATACAGTCATACTAAGATTCCTCTTGAAGTATTGATTATTGTTGGTTTTTTCCCAACAATACTCTGATCTTTCTGAAAAGCACCACATCTGTTTAAAAGATGGTCATCTCTGCTCCCCCAAATGCTATGGAGAATTACACAGTTAGTGACAAAGTAGATCTCAACTCCTTAAATTCTCCAGAATTACTTGTACTGCAGCCTCCTCTGAGTGACTTCAGTCAGACCTTCCTTTCCACCTATTATTCCACCTCTCCTTGGGCCGCACTCCTTATTCCTTTTCTCATTAGGACCTCAACCTTTGCTCCAAGTGGCTGGAGGACAGCTTGCTACCTTTCCTTTCCAGAACCAGCCTCCCAGTCACTTTCTGCCTATCTGTGTCTTCACCGCAGGGCTACTCACATCCCTTCCTGCTTTCTAGCTCTCCTTTATGTCTTCCTCAGCTTCCTGGAGGGCAAGGACTACGTTGATAACCCCTGAGCTTCACACAGTGCTTGTACGTAGGAAGGGCTTAATAAACGATCTGCCCATCCGTCTATCCATCTTCATAAATTTTATTTTCAGCTTCTCTTCTCAGCGCCATTACTTTTTTTGTCATCTGTCAGTAATTACGTTAAAGGCAATTCAATGGACATTTATTTTTAGGATGGTACTTAGTTTGATGGGGACTCAGTGAAATCTTCATTTATATCATGAATTAGGGAAGATTTAGGCAAGGGAGTGGGATTGGAAGTTGAATGAACCACATTATAATTAGCTCTGTCATTGTGGGACAGCCTATTCCCCAGTGGAATCCATTCACTCTTCTTAGAACTTTTGAACCCCCAACTGCCCTCATCCATGGCCCTCCCTTTTCCCCTATGGGTTGCTGGGGTGCTGCTTCCTCTTAGGACCTAAGCTCCTTGAAGTCACAGAGTGTTACCAGTTTGTAATTGTGCATTCAGAACTTAGCCCGATGCTTGGCACTAGAGACACTTTTTCATTCATTCCCTTGCAGGTTCCCCCCCCCCTTCGAATTCTGCTCTTCCTTCGGGACAACTCATCTTGCATAAACTTTCTTAGGAAGTAAATCATGTTTATATTCATATGTAAGCCTCCAAGCCAATCATTTAGTCTCAAATCAATTTTTAAAAAATTCATAAATAGTCACTTTTCTTTCAAGAGATCACCAATTTTTAGCCATACAGTGACTCTTTATCACGGTGGTGAAGAAGCTTATACATTAGGCTAGTAGGCCCGTTATTGTGATTTTTTTAAAAAATGACTTTGCTTTGCAGAAAAAGGGCACAAGATACTTAAATATACTTTAGTGTGAGAGAATCTGCCTTTGAATTGGAAATGAAGAAAATGGGTAGATTTCCCCAATATGTTAGCATACTTTAAACTCTTGAGTTTCTCTTCCATCAGATAATCAAAACTAATAGAAAATCAAATGTGTTTTTTTTTTTGGCAGTGTAAAACCATAAGATAAATATTCTTGTTGGTTGTTTGGACACAGTGTCATTTCCATCTAGAAATGGCCCAAGGCCATGAGAAAACATTATTTCAAAATAACATGTTTGCCCAGGACAAAAGGCTTCTAAAGTCAAAAGCTAAGCTGAATGGCTTCTCTTAAAAGATGAGTAAACCATTTGTAGTTACAAGAAATTCAATTATTTAACAAATATTGGTTAAGTGCCTACTAAATTCCAGGTTCTGGGTTAGGTCCTGGGGGTGGTCTCAAGGAAAGGGGGCATCGAAGCAAAAGATAAAGGAAGTCTTAGGGGTATGCTTTCGCTGGCCCTTAGTTTGGCCAGAAACCTCTTTCTCTTTTTGATTGTCAAATAAAGGGGAAAATAAGAGTTGAAAAAGCGGGTTCTAACACCATTTTCTTCTGGAGTCTGGGGGAAAGTGAAGTACTCTCCTTCCTTTCAAGAACTGAGCCTCTGCTAACAGAAGCTTTCTTTCTTTGCATCAAAACTACTTTCCCAATATTCCTTGGAATTTGCTATATATTGTTTATCAATTATTATTAATAACAATGACAGTGATGATAGCATGAGTTATAAATCCTGTCTCATTTTACCTGCACAACAACTAGGAGGAAGGTGCTATTTATATCTCTATTTACAGGTGAGGAAACTAAGGGGGAAGGAAGGAGGGGGTACTGACTTGCACAGAGCACACAATTGGCAGTTGTCTTAGGTAGGATTTGATCTCAACTCTTCCAAACTTCATGCCCAACACTATATAATGTGTCCTTGTTACTCCCAGAAACCAAATCAATTTATGAGCTTTGGGGGTTCCTCCTTGCAGTCCTAAAGGAATATCAATTTAATGCAATAAACAGTGTTTTCTTTCAATTCATATGTTCAGTTTTTGACACTTTTATTCATTGAAGTTGGGGTTCTTAATTTGGGGTCTTTCAAATTGAGTATTTTTTCTCAATATAACTGGTTTTCTTTGCAGTCCTCTGCATTCTATTTCACACATTTAAAAATATGATTCTGACAATGGGCCTCCAAGCTTCAACAGACTGCTGAAGGAGTCCATGATACAAACAAAAACCCTGTTAGGAACTGTAGCCTGAAAGGACCGAAGTTTCTGAAGCACTCCTCCCCCCAAACACACAAGAAAACAAAACAAAACAAAAGATTCATGTCCTCAAAGGGCTCCCATTCCATTAGAAGACAGTCTTATAAAAATTAAGACTCTTTTTCAGGAGCTGGGAAGGTTGGCATGTTGGGCATCGTGCTTCCCTCGTGTGAGGAATGTAGCGTACAGTAAGAGTCCTTGGATACAGCTCAGCAATTTGGCTGGAATTGAACATCTTGGAGAGTTTTCTGGGGGGCACCGAGAAGGTTATGGGATCTGTGTGTGATTCAAAGGCTGGCGCATTTGGGGTTAGGATATTAAACTATGTTTTTTTTTTAAAGACAATTCCCTCCACCCCTGGCATGAATCTGGCCTACCTACTAGACTCCAGCACTCTGAATTTACTCATGATATATGCAGGCGTAGAGATGAGTGCTTCTTTTAGCCCATCACAAGATATTTCCCATGGGGCGTCTACTTCACTTTACCGAACTTTCAAAGCACTTTATTCCTCTCAATACTTGTCTGCATTTAGTTTACGCTTTTGATTGATTGATTCAGTTGAGTAGTCTGGAAACTACCCCACCCCCTTCCTTCAAAGCCTAACTCAGGTGCCAACCTGTCCATAATTCTTTGATGGCTTTGATCCATTCAAGCTAGAAATTTCATATTCAAGTTTTTAATAATGCTTTTCCTTCTTTCCTTCCTTCCCTCCCTCTCCCTAGCATGCAGTTTCCTTAAGAAGAGAAACTAGGTGTTCTTTATATTTGATAGAAACCTAGTACAGTGATCTGCTCATAGTAGAAACTTAATAAACATTTGGTGAGTAGAATTAAGCTTTAAACTTGCTGCTAATTTGCTGCATCTCTTGACCTAAGTTCCCTCATTTGTAATTTTCGAGAGTTGGGCTAGGTGGGTCCCTAAGACCCCTTTCAGCTTTGACATAAGATGATCCCAGATTTGCCCCATTGATACAGGCTGTTGAGGTGTTTTTTCTTGTATTCTGTCCTTGGATCTAAGAAATGATCATCCTTTATTCATTTACCTCATTCATGACCTACATCTACATCACCCATAAAAACATTGAATGGAACTCAGATATCCCTTTGGGCTATAGCCTAAGCTACCCATGTGGTAGCTTTCAAATATTCCCATCATTTAGAATACTTACACATATAGTGCTTTTCTCAATCAAAGAATCCCATCATTTTACTCAATGCCAATATTTCTCATGAAACTACTCACTGGTACCACTGGATGTTAGAGTACTGTGTATACAGGATATTTATAAATTCATTAAAAATACAAAGAATTAGGAAGCAAGCCAATTTGTTGGAATCCAGCTTTCTGTGGGTGAGTATATATGTATATACGTGTGCGCACACACATAGGTTTATTTCAAGTTTATGGGTTAAGAAACCCCAGCTATGATGGCTTCTCTGGAGTTCTAAAGACCACACAGAGAGGGTCTAAAATCAATAAACATTTAAGAAGAACCTACTGTGTGCTACTAGGAGCATCCATGAGACTAGATCTGGAGTCAGGAAGACCTGATTTCAAAGGCACCCTCCAACACTTTCTAGCTGTGTGACCCTGTTTACCTTAATCCTTTGGAAAAGGATTCCAGGATCTTTGTCAAGAAAATCCCGTGGACAGGCTGAGTCAGAGGTGACTAAATGACTGGCCCATGAGTGCTGCCCCATCTGAGATCCCATGCTAAGCCCTGGGTGTCCAAAGAAAGATGGGTCAAAGCCGGTCATACAGTAGGGAGGACCCCCACCATCCCACAGGATGTGCATTTACAAATGCAAACTGCCATTCATGTGCTTAACATCCTTCAAACGCCATTTTCAAGGGCAATTCTTATAAGATTTAAATGAAAGAATTGGTTCCATTTTAAAACTTGAAACTTTCTGACTGTGCGTACTTTTGACACTCCTAAAGCAATTTCTTTAGCAAATATCTTTATACCTTATTAAGGACTGACGTGGTGAGCCTGAACTATATTTAATTTTTTATTAACAAGTTCACTTTCAATTGCTTTTTACTCTTTTATAAGTCTTTTATAACTCTTTTATAAGTCTCATATACCTCCAAACTTGCCAGATGTCTGCCCTCTGTGGAGGTTAAGCCCTTGGTACCTGATCTCTGTACCACTATCATCATTATCCCTCAATTTCGCTTTTCCAATTTATCTTGTTCCCCTGTGGACATAGGTTTCATCCTTACCCACTCAAAACAAAAATAACTACATCCTGCCAAGGTTTCCAACCATCTTCTTTTGTTTAACCATTTTCAGGAGAATGCAAGCTCCACCAACTTCTCAATTGTTTTTTTAGCCTTACAGTCGACTTGTTCACAATCCCAGGATTGCCTTTATTAAGATAATTACAGAGCTCTTAGTTAGACCTGATTACTTTATTCTAATTCTAGTTGATCCACCTCATTTGAGTGCTGGGTACTTTCAAAATTTGATCAAGTTAACCTTAGAGTGAGGCTTCTCAAGATATTCCTGGGCTAATGGCTTTGGATGCAAGGGCTGGCCACTTTAGTCCAAATAAATCAATTGATGGTGAATTGAGGCAGATGATGTCTGTCTGATATGGCCAACATGTAAATTTGTCTTGCTTTACTGTATTTTTTTGGTGCAAGAAAGAGTTTACCATGGGGTAGGGGGAGGTAGTGTGGGACATTCTGACTTCATTATTAATGGCTTACAACATAGTAGTAAAATGTAAACACACATAAAATAAACCAGCTGATTGAATCACAATAACTGAACAGAGTGTATGTTTACATAGTTTCTGTTGTGAAGGAAATGATGTTTCTGACACCCCTCCTTTCTTGGACATCTGGAATGGAAGTTTATATTTTATATTCATTTTTTCTTCTACTTATTTCAGTAGTACATGTACCCTAAACAGCCATTTCTTTTTTGAGCATTGTTTCCTTCCTTCTCTCCTTTCTTTCCCTTCTTCCTTCTCTCCCTCCTTCTATATTAAGTATTTTTTTTGGGGGGGAAATAACCTAAGCCTCAGTTTCCATATTTATAAAAGGGACATATTTACATATTAATGTTTCTCCCACCTCTACCTTCCAAAGTAGCTTTCAGATTCAGGTGAGAAAATCTCTAGGAAAACTCTTTGGAAAGTGTAACACTCTTTGGAAATCAGAGAGATGTTATGTTATAATTTTGTCATCTATAGTCTGTCCATAGCACTCTGATCTGTCACGAAGCAACCAACTCTTAAGACATTCTCTCTGAATCAGCATGCAAGCTGGAATTAAGGCAGGAGGGAACCTTGCCCATGCGCGCGCGCGCACACACACACACACACACATACACACACACATACACACACACACACACACACACACACACACACCCAAGTCTAAGTATAAAAGAGCCTTGAAAATAAACAAAAATTTAGTGGGCCTCCTTTGATATTTAAATGGAGGTTTCTTCCCCTATGTGTAGCTGTAGCAACATGAATGAGAATCACCATTCCCACCCCACCCCCATTTGTATCTTTTCCTCCCTCCAGACAAGTAGAGGAGGCGATTTCCAAAGCTGATTTAACCTTAGGCTCCATCTTGCACTTAACTCCTCAATCCTTCATCTTTCTTCCTGGTCTGCCTATTTCCCACCCTATCATTTCTCTTGATTTCCAGCATCTTGTTAAATAACAAATTCTTTCTCTTTTTCTAGTGTGTGAGACTTGGAAATTACTTTCTTTAATCCAGGACCTATTTGTACTTTTAAAGCCAAGGCATTTTAGAAGCCTCCATGACTCTAAAATTGATATCTACTTGTCGCTACAGTCGCTGCTGCTGAAATGCTGATTCGCTTTTCCATTCCTTTTCTTTTTCACCAGGAAGCGCTTACTGTTTTCTCTCTTGTCTCTCTGGCAGAGACAACCTGGCCGATGTGAATTTAGAACCAGAATGGGTCCCAATTTGTTGGGCTCTCGCCTCTGGCGGGGACCCTTGTCCAAAGGCCAGGGGAAGGTTATTTTGTGATCATTAATAGATCAGAAAGGAAAGAACTCCTTGACTGAAGCTGAAGTCAGATGAGGGATGAAAGACAAAATATCTCCAGTCTCTGGATTTGGGAACAAGACACAGCAGGGTGCAGCTTAAGTGGGGCACACTCCACATAAATCTGGTGGGAATCATTGGTGGAGACTCACTTTCTGGATTTACATGTGTGCAGGTGGATACCCACAGACCGATGTAGGTATCCACCTGTAGCCATCTATGTGCACATAGGGACAGATAGATGTTCATTCTTCATTTGGTCAGGAGAGGAAATGCAGATCATTAGAGAGTCAACGTGGGACCTAAATGATTCCTGGCTCTGCTGATAATACTCCTCATTGGTAGCAGTATTGGGGTGGTAGAAAGAACCCTGGACCGACAGAACACCTGGCTTTATATATCTTAGGCAAAAGACAATGTATATGTTCTATCTCCCTGAGTTGTTGTGAGACTCAAACAAAATACTGGCTGGAAATCACTTTGGACCATAAAGTGCAATATCAAGGTAGTTTATTATTACTACTATTGTAGCCGAGACCATGGATTGTGTTGGTGGAAAAAAACAAAGACATCAGGTAAATAAAAATATACAAACCCATGGATCAGAACTCCATGAGAAAGGAAGTAGGCAAGATTCTCATGGAGACATTTCCCAAATAATAGAGTTGGAGGAAGGGGAGCCCATTCTTGTTAGAGCGTTTGTACAGGAAGAGAAAGGAGGGGCCCCAAGTTCATCTCAGTCAATTCCTTCAGGGGATACATGGTGGGTGGGAGCAGGGCCAAATTTCTCCAGGGACATGAAGTTACTGATAATAATAGTAAACACTAGGACTGCCTGGTAGCCTGCTCAGGGCCCTCATGCCTACTCCAAGAAAGCCTGAGGTTCATACCAGACTGAATAATGATCAAGAAACCAAATGAGAAACCATCAGTGACAGTTTCTGTCCCAGAACTCCACAGAAAGGTCAGTCCAAAGCCTGTAGGTAATATGAAAGGGAGGCCAGCAAAGCCAGTACCAGTGCAAATGGTGATGGAAGTATGTAGCCCACAAGGTTCCTGAGGGAGCAAGAATGAGAATGGCTAACACGGGAGACCTAGGAGGTGATGGGAAAAGCAGGAAGAGTGACTCAAGTCACAATATCTGAGGCTTAGAGTCAGGAACGTGTTTCACTGTGTTAAGAAACACCAGATGGGTCCCATCTAGATGGGCTCTAGATTGACCACTCTGAACTTCCACAATTGAGGGGGCTCTAACTTTGGGAAGAAGGAGATTGAAGCAACCAAAGATGAGACTAAGCAGGGTTAACTATCTCACTCAAAAAGCCAACAGGGGTTGGAGACTCAACATATCCCCAATTCAGGCCCTAAAGTTGGGAAGATGAGTAAATCAAAGAAAACACTAAGTTAGCTCTTGTTCTAGTGCTCTGCTTGTGTGTGTAATTATTGCAGATCAAAAAATTCTTCCAAAAAGAGAAAATAATTCTGCAAGAATTGCAGATGCTCAAAGAAAAAAAGGATTTTCCACAAGGATTATATGAATACCTAGAAGAAATAAAGCAAGAGATTTTTTTTAAAGTGCTAAAGTTTTTGATGAATGAGAAGAATCAATAGCTTAGATGAGAAAGTAGTAAACTTTATGGCTTCAAAGGGTATTGAGGGAGTTAAATAAGAAAATTAGAAGTCCTGGAAGTGGATAGGTTCTGCTCAGAAGGTTTGAAAAGGAGACAGAGAAGAAAGACTTCTATTAGTGTGCAAAGGAGGAAGAAGGATATAGAACTGGCTATTTTTCATAATTAGGAAACATGAGAAGAAAAGAATACAAACATAGAGGAAGGATGCCTCACAATCTCATCTGAAATGGATAAAGGAAAGTTGATCACACACATGCCCTCAAGGAGTTCAGTGTAGAAACACTCTACATGGAGATGCTGGAGTGGGGCATTAAAAGGGAGATTAATAGCCAAGAAGGAAGAGCTGCAAACTTCTTTATCCTGAGGGGGAGAGTGAAAGCGGGGAAAGAAAAAGCACTAAAATCTGTTGGGAGTGCCTTAGATGGTCTCTTACACAATTGGAGAATGACTGGTCCAACTGTGATCTGTGGAAGGAATCGCACAGTAGACCTGACCCTGAAGTCAGGAGGACCTGAGTTCAAATCCAGCCTTCAACACTTGATACTTCCTTAGCCATGTGACTCTGGGCAAGTCACTGAGCCGCAATTGCCCCAGCCAAACAACCAAAAATAATCAAAAAGACAATTTCAGAAAATCCTAGGTAGCATGAACTGGTGCAAAATGAAGTAAACAGAACCAAGGAAACATTTATAGAAGGATAAAACATGGTCAAGAAAACAACTCTGATAGATGAAAGAACTCTGGTCAAAGCAAAGCAATCGTGTTTCTAGAGAACTGATTATGAAGTATGCTATCTAT
>JAJPUD010008444.1:55564-89344 GCA_023553655.1 Myrmecobius fasciatus | reverse complement strand
ATGTAATGGAAAAATTTGTTAGCAAATTGTTGTTATAATTAGCTATATTGCTAAAAACTAATTTAGCAAATTGTTTTTTAGCAATATATTTTATAGTAAAATCAGTTTAAATCTTAGGAAAAGAAGAAAAAGAAAAGGAAGAAAATATATTGAGCAAATTTTTAAAGGCCTAGTAAACCTCATTATTGCGACACCATGAGAAGAATAATAACAACTTAGCCTTTGGCATTTCTTGAACCTTAACTTTCATCATAATTGGATCAAAGAAGGAATGACATACATTATCAATTGGCTATAGAAATCTATTTCACCCTTTAGGGAAGTAGGAGAGGAGTAGATTAAGAAAAGAAGTGGACAGAAACTAACAGGACAGAAAGTAGGATAGATTAGGGGAAGTGGTAGTCAAAAGTAAAATTCTGATGAGGAAAGAAAGGATGAAAGGAAAGAAAAAAGGATACAAGAAGAAAACTAGGATGGAGGGAAGTACCCAGTTACTAATCATAATGTAAATGTGAAGGTGATAAACTCACCCATAAAACAGAAGCAGATAATGGAGTGGATTAAAAACCAGAATCTTACAATATATTATTTACAAAAACCACACATGAAGCAGAGAGATACACAAAGAGAAAAGGTAAAGGGCTGGAGCAGAATATATTATGCTTCAGCAGGGGTAGAAATCAGAATCTCAGAAAAAGCAAAAGCAAAAATAGATCTAATTAAAAGAAATAAGGAAGGAAGCTACATTTTTTCCCTAAAAATGTAGAAAATTAGGATAGACAATAGTCATAAATAATATAATAAAATCAATATTAAACATATATGAATCAAGTGATATACCATCCACATACTTGAAGGAGAATTTACCTGAATTACAGGAGAAAAAAGAGAGTAAAACTATACTTCTGGGGCATCTCACCTTTTCCCTCTCAGAACTAGATAAAGATAAAACTAAAAATAAAATTAAAAAAAAAACACAATTAAGGAACAAAATTTTCGAAAAGTTAACGCTAGAGCTCTGGAGAAAATTGAAAGGGAATAGAAAAAGATATACTCCTTTTCTCAGAGTTACATGGCATCTACACAAAAACTGATCATGTAAACTTCACAATCAAATGTAAAAAGACAGAAGTATTAAATATATATATTTTCAGATCACAATATAATAAAAATCATATTTAATAAATGGCAGTGAAAATATAGATTAGAAGGTTATTGGAAATGATAATCTAATTCTAAAGCATAAGTGTATCAAAAAACAAATTAAAGAAGCTATCAATAATTTCATTTAAAAGAATAACAACAATAAGACAACATACCAAAATTTATGGGATCTAGCCAAACTATCACTTCAGGAATATTTTATATCTTTAAATGATTACATCAGTGACATAGAAAAAGTGCAGGTCAATTAATTGGACATGAAACTAAAAAAGAAAAAAAAAGGTAAAAAAATTAAATCCTCCATTACACACCAAATTAAAAATCCTGAAAATCAAAAATGAGATTAATGAAATTGAAAGTGAAAAAAAATATATTGTTCTAATAAAATTAGAAGCATGTTTAATGAAAAAGCCAATAAAATAGATAAACAATTGGCTAATTTGGTTTTAAGAAAGAAGGGGGGAGCTTGATAGCACAGTGGATAGAGCACCAGCCCTGAAGTCAGGTGAACCTGAGTTCAAATTTGGTCTCAAACACATAATACTTCCTAGCTGTGTGACCCTGGGCAAGTCACTTAACCTCAATTGCCTCAGCAAAAAAAAAAAAAGTAAACAATTATCAGTGAGATATTTAGTCCAATTATATGCTAATAAATCTGACAATCTAAGTAAAACTGATGAGTATTTGCAAAATTTTAAATTACCCAGATTGACAGAAGAGGAAATAGAATACTTAACTCCTTCTTTGAAAAAAATAAATTGGAAGGCAGATCCAAGATGGCAAGGTAAAGGACAAATGAAAAAAAAAAGTACAAAAACTCACTGAAGAAAATAATTTCTTAAAAATTAGAATGGAGCAAATTAAAACTAATTATGTAATGAAACAGTAAAATAAAACCAAAAGAATGAGGAGGGGGAGAAGAAGACAATGTGAAATTTCTCACTGGAAAAACAATTGACCTGGAAAATAGATTCAGGAGAGATAAATTAAAAATTTTTGGACTACCTGAAAGCCATAATCAAAAAAGGGCCCTTCACAACATCTTTCAAGAAATTGTCAATGATAACTACCTTGATATTCTAGAACCTATGGGTAAAATAGAAATAAAAATAATTTATTGATCACTTCCTGAAAGAGATCCCATTCCCCAAATGAAAACTCCCAGGAATATTATAACCAAATTCCAGAACTCTCTGGTCAAAAATAATATTTCAAACAACCAGGAAGAAACAATTCAAGTATCATAGAGCCACAATCAGGATAACCAAAGATTTAGCAACTTCTACATTATGGAATCAGAAGACTTGGAATATGATATCCAGGAGGGCAAAGAAGATAAAATTACAACAAAGAATCACCTACCCAATAAAAAAGTGTGATCCTTCAGGGAGAAAAATGGATATTTGGTGAAATAAAGGACTTTCAAGCATTCTTGATGAAAAGATCAGAGCTGAATAGAAAATTTGACTTTCAAATACAAAACTCTAGAGAAGCATTAAAAAGATAAATAGAAAAGGGAAATCTTAAGAAACATAATAAGTTTAAAATGTTTCCATTTTTACATGGGAAGACGATTCTGTAACTCATAAGAACTTTCTCATTAGAGAAGTTAGAAGGAATATATATATATAGATGATGAACATGTGTGATTTAAATATGAAGGAATGATATGTAAGAAAACAAAATTAAGTGGTGAAAGAGTAATGCCCTGGGAGAAAATGAAAAGGAGAGGCAGAATGGGGTAATTTAACATACTTAAAAGAGGCAGAAAAAAACTTTTACAATGGAAGGGAAGATGGAAAAGGTAAGCAAAATGAGTGAACATTATTCTCATCAGAATTCGTTCAAAGAAGAAATGCCATACACATTCAATTGGATATAGAAATCTATGTTATCCTTTGGGAAAATAGGAGGGCAAGAAAATAAGGGTGTGTGTGTGGGGTAATAGAAGGGAGAATAGACTGGGGGAATGAATACTCAGAAGCAAAACACTTTTGATGAGGGACAAGGGGAAAGGAGAGAGAGAATAGAATAATTGGGGTGGGGGAGGGGAGGAAGAATAAAATTAGTAAGAACAATTGTAAAAAAAATATTAAAGCATGTTTCTTTAAGGTCTCATTTTTCAAATATATATGGAACTGAGTTAAATTTATACAATTTAGAGACATTCCCCAGTTGATAAATAATCACAGGTAAGTAGTTTTCAGATGAATAATCAAAGTTATCTATAGCCATAAGAAAAAAAAAATGCTCTAAATCCCTATTGATTGGAAAAATGCAAATTAAAACGATTCTGAAATACTACCACATACTTCTTAGATTGGCTAATAGGACAGAAAAGGAAAATAACAAGTATTGGAGGCAATGTGGGAAAAATTAGATATTAATGGTCTAATGTGCAATAACGGTAGAGTAATTTGGAACTATTTCCAAAGGGTTATAAAACCACACAAGCCCTTTGATGTGGCAGTACAACTACTAGGTCTGTATCCTAAAAAGATAAAAAACAAAAAGGAAAAAGGACCTATATGTACAAAAATTATTTATAGCAGCTCTTTTCTGGGGTCAAAGAATTTGAAACTGAGAGAATTCTCATCAATTGGGAAATGACTGAATAAATTGTGGCATGTGATTATGATGGAATACTATTGTGCTATAAGAAAGGATGAGCAGGATGTACTCAGAAAAACCTCAAAGGACTTCCATGAGCTGATGCAAAGTGAACAAAGTACACTGTGTACAAAGTAACAGCATTATTGTAAGATGATAAACTATGAATGACTTAGGTATTCTCAGAAATACAGTGACCTAAGAATTCTGAAGTACTTATGATAAAAAATGCTGTCCTTAAACAAAGCAGGAACTGAAGGTGTACAGATGCAGATTGAAGCATACTTTTTTACTTTATTTTTCTTGAAAGTTTTTTTTTGGGGGAGGGAGCTATGTGTGTGTGTTTTTTAACAACATGATTATTATGGAAATGTTATTGATGTATGCATAATCTATATTGAATAGCTTGCATTCTTGTTGGGGAGGGAGGGTAGAAAGGAATCTAGAATTCCAAGTTTTAAAAACGAATCTTAAAATTTAATTTTACACATAATTGGAGGAAAATAAATACTAAATAATTTTTTTTTAAAAAAGAAAAAATTTGAACAAGTCATCAGTGGATTTTCTTAAGACTAATTTCCTACTGCTAGTCCCTCTTAGAGTTTCCAGTCACCATGGCCTCATCTAACTGGGCAACATTAGGCCATCATTGTGGCATTTTTAGATCTCTGTCACATACACTAAAAACAGCATGAGGGAGAGTTCATGTAGCTCTGGAAGTCAGTAATGGTATATTGGATTATTTTCTGGGTAAAAATGAAATATTTCCTATTAGTTTCAGTAACAGAGAAAAAAAACTTTGGCATGGTCTAAAAATCTCTGTCATTTATTTGAGGCTCAGTACCTAGTTCAGTATATTCACCAAGTAAGGAACAATGGAAAGAAAGAACATGTTAACTTTAATCAACTCCCTGTATGCAGTTTACAATAAGCCACCATCAGATTCTATCAATCTTCCTCATTGGCTACATAAGGTTAGTGTAGTAAAGTACTCTGGGTTCTTTCATAGTCAGAATTTACAGGGAAGAAAGGAGAAGAGAATAAGCACCTTGTAAATGTCAAGTACTTTACATTTACAAATCTCATCGCATTTAATTCTCACAACTGCATGACATAGGTTGAAGAAACTGAGGCATACGAAGTTTGTGACAACTAAAAAATGTCTGACAGTATTTGTCTAAAAATTTTCAGTCAATATTTATTAATGATATTAGCCTATACTGCTACTCTTTCTCTCATAAAAGAATTCTGATAAGATACTTCATTTTTGACAATAATTTGTGAAATATGAATAATAATTATTCTTTAAATAATTGACAAACTTTTGTGAAGCGATCAGGTATTTTTTTGATATTTCCTTTATACTTAGTTCAATTTTCTTTTCTGAAATTGTGCTATTTAAGGTCTCTATCCAGTCTTCTGATTATTTAGATATTTTATATTTTTGAAAGTATTTCTCATTTTACTTTGTTTATTCAGATGTGTTAGCATATGCATAGTATGTTCTGATCATTCTTTTTTATTTCATCTGGTTTTCTTATCATTTTACCTTACTCATTTGCTATTTTATGGATTTGATTTTTTGCTGTCTTTTTTTTAATCTGAATAACTAAAGATTTATTGATTTCATTAGTCTTTTCAAAGAACCAGTTTTTTTTTGTTTTGTTTATAATTTCTATGTCTTTTCTGATTTCCAATATATTTATTTCTTCCCTAATTTTCACCATTTTTTTGTGTTTATTTTGGATTTGCTTATTGGCTTTTTTATTTTTAAAATCCATATTCAGTTCATTAATTCTCTCTTTTATTTAAAAATGCATGTTCATAGAAATTACAATTTTCCCTTGAGGACTGCATTAACTGTATCCAAGAAATTTTGGCCTGTTATTTTCATTGTCATTTTCCTTCATGTAAATTATTGTTCTTTGACCTAGTCATTATTGTGGATTTCATTGTGAAGTCTCCATTTTTACCTAAATCTTTTTATCTATCTATCTATCTATCTAATTTGTGATTTTTTTTAAAAAATTGCACTGTTTTGTAAAGGAAGACCTTATTATTTCTGTCTTTTTATATTTGTTTATAATACATGCTCAATTTTTGTAAAAGTTCTATTTCGTGTCAATAAATATGCATTTTTTTGCAATCCATTTAGAAGATATTTAATTTTAACTCGTTTCTCTCAAAATTTATTTACATGCATATTTTCTCTTTAGTTTATCTTACTTATCCAAAACAGAGACTTTGAAATATCCTCTCATTATTGTGTTACTATGTGGGTTTTTTTTTTTTATTTTAGTTCACTTAATGATTACTTTGTGAATTTCAGTCTTAAGTCTTCAGTCTGAAACATATAAGTGCATTATTAATATTGGTTTGTTATCTATGGTTCTTTTCAGCATAATATAGTTTTCTTTTTTAATGTGTGGTTTTATTTTTTTAATGTGTGGTTTTGCTTTATCAGATATCACGAATGTAATTCCTGTTTTCTTTTAATTTACTTGAGTAATAGAATTTTTTTTCCCAATTCTTCAGTTTTATATTGTGGGTATTTTTGTTTTCTAAATGTTTTTCTTGTAAGCACCAGATTATAGAGTTTTGTTTTCTTATCCAATCTGTCACTCCTGTTCATTTTATTGAATTGTTTTATCCATTCACATTTAGTTATGAGAGTTAGGTTTGTATTTTCCTCCACTTGTTTCCAATACTAAGGGTTTTTTTTTTTTAAATTATTTTTTCATTTCCTCGATAAACAATAGTACTATGCTCTTTTAGTTAATTTAATTTGATATTTTTAAAAAGTGGTCCTATTCCTTTTTGCTCTCTTCTTCTCATCCCTAATCCCTCCCTCCCTCTCAGGTGTTACTCTTTTTCCTTTGGAATTTTTCTCATTAGTTCCTTTTCCTGTCCTAATTTTATTTGATTTTTAATTTTTCCTCCTTCTTTCCCCCTCATTAGTTAAGTAGTTTTCCCTTTCCTCTCCTTCAATGAATTCTACTCTTTGGGTTTTTAAATTTCACTTTTGTACCCCTTTCCAAAAACCCAGAGTTTTTATCACTGTCTCTTCATGATCCATCCTCTGTCTCCTCTAGACCCTTATTCTCAAATTTATAACTTCTATAATTAACTAGTTCCATTTTATTCTCTGTATTTCTCATGGAGTCAAAACTTCCAAGATTTTCTTTCTGAATTCTTCCCTCTCAGTAGTTCCTTCCATTGCCATATGGCATTTGCTCTGTGGATTCCCTTCTTCTACTATGCCTTACCCCCAGAAAAATTCAAATCCTTTCAAATGACAAGAAACTAATTCATGGTAGGACCCCTTCCTTCATTCTTCATTATGTACCCCAACACTGGCTTGTCCCTTCTTCCTGACCATCTTCCTTTTTCATTTGCTAAAATCTTCTCCTTAGGTCTATATTCTACTCCCCCTGCAGTTGTCTCCAGGAATTCTAACTAACCCCTTCCTACGGAAGGATGAATGGTCTTTTTAAAGACCCTTCATATAATACCAACATAAGGTCCCCATCTCCTTTCACAGAAAATCTCTCTTCACCCACTGGAGCATTTTTCACTGGAGCTCCCTCCAAAAAACAAAACAAGGCTTCCCTAATTTCTCCCCTTTTAAATTTTTCTCTTTTCCTCCTCAGCCTCTCCCCTGCAAGCTCTTCTCTTCCTAAGAGACCACAGGGATCACTTTGTTAGGAAATGTCTAAAGCTGCATTTAACTCAAATTTTCAAGACTGAGTCTAATGCTTTATTCATTGCTCTCTCCCTTTACCCTCCTTAGGAATCTGATGCCGATATGAGTTAAAAAGAGTTGAAGGCACTAGGTTAAGGTTTAATAAAACAAAGAAAACAAGAACAAGGAATATAAACCCTCTCAAGAACAAGGAATATAAACTCTCTCACTCAGGACTGAATCTAGTCTAAACCACAGGAGTGGATACAGAGAGTTGTAAAGGAAATATCTCAAGTTTAGGGGGGAAAAATATACTTACCCGACCTAAAAAAACTTTCACTATGACGATGCCCTACTTAGGGGAAGCTCCCATGAAGTAATTTCCACATTGAGTAGTTTAATCTATGACAAGCTTTTTATTGGAAGTTGAAACTCTGAGTTCACTTCTTTTGTGGCATAGAGATCATATTCCATATAAAAATGAAAAATTTCTTTCTTCATTACCAGTATATTAATTATTCTAAAATTTAGATTTATATAACAATTGCTGTTTTGTATTTTTATGGAGAAGAATGTTAATAAAGATTTTTGCAATCTTTAGCTGAAAGATGTTCTACAAACATACACTTGAGGTATTATAAATCAGGCCCTTTACTTTGATATTATTTCTTTCAAATTCAGCTTTGTCAAAATAGAAGATGAGATGGAAGAAAATATACATAATGTGAAATGACA
The DNA here is from genome assembly GCA_023553655.1 of Myrmecobius fasciatus. Taxonomy (NCBI): domain Eukaryota; kingdom Metazoa; phylum Chordata; class Mammalia; order Dasyuromorphia; family Myrmecobiidae; genus Myrmecobius; species Myrmecobius fasciatus. The sequence continues at coordinate 81,153 of JAJPUD010008444.1, read as the reverse complement.
GGCCTAGAAACTAATTGCTATTTAATCAGAAAAGGTATACTTGTTTCAACATGATTTTTCTAACATGGAAACATCATCCATATAATTCTTATTGGCTTTTAGCTATCAAAGGAAATTAAAAAAAAACAAAAACAGGTTATATCTCCAAAAATTGCATATCATTGAGGATCCATGTGGTTAGGGTAAGGTTCTAATTTGTTAGGGGAAAAAAAATCATTCCTGTTTAACAACATATGGGAACAGCATTGAGAAAATGGAATTGAATTCCCTTTATTTTTTTCCTATTTTAACCTTACTGATGGGAGAAACTATGCATCTGAAAAGAAAAACATGATTGAGGAGCCCCAGTGCCATTACTTTGGAGTGCTGTGAGGTGGAGAATGAAAAAGCCATTGGTCTCAGTTTTATTGCCACAATGGCCTTTTATGAGAGGGATTAGATATGCCTGCAAATGGTGCAGCATTCAACACTGCCCTGGACAACAATTTGGAAAAAGGATGATAAAAATCAGTTTGCCATAAGGTTAAATCACCAAAGACCTGTTATATTGGCTTTTCAGATTGTTTTTCATTTAGAAAGGAGATGAAAATGAAAGAAAGAAATATGAGCAAGAAGCTGATATTTTTCATGTTTTTCCTTTTCATTGTCGCATTTAGAAAACATGTCGAGAAAGTTGAAGCATTAAGAAGATCAGCCTTTGCCTGTTGAATGAAAGACTATTATGAGTGTGACTCACATACTAAATGGAAATCTGCCTTCAAAGACTATTTTACTGCCTAATTATATATACACAAAATGTAGCTGTCTGTTTCAATCAAATCATAGGAAAAGGAATCAAATTCCTCTTAAAATGCAATTTTCATGGTATGTTATAACCTTAGAAATGCTGCTGATGCAAAAGGAGGAAGTACAGCTGCAAGATCCAGATAAGGTTCTAGTAATTGTTTTTCTTTTAATTATTACTTTATAGAGACATTATACCTCCTACTCAGATTAGGGATATTTTGTGTCCTCTCTCTTTTTTGCCCCCTCCCCACTCCTGTTTTCATAGTAATCTGTATGATTGGCATTTTAGCTGTAGTCAGAAGTTATGGAAATAATCTTCAAGGAGCTGCTATAGTTATGAGCTTTCAGGGGAGCTCAAGAGAAGACATCTTACCCAAACTACTGTTTTGAATTTAATATTATTGTTCAAATAAATGTTGCTGTCTAAAGCACAAAACAGGAGGCAAGAAACAATAAAATATTTAGTATCAAGCAAACAATTATTAACAAGTTTTTATGTAAAAATGTTCTTTACATAGTTGCCAACATTCATTTTATTTTAATTTCAGGCTCATTTTCATTATTGCTATTCATCTTAAAATGATTCAGTATTGTACACAGTTTATTTTTCTATCATTTTGAATGTGTAAGTCTTCAGAATAACTTTAAAATATTTTTTTAACATTACTAATTTCAAATCTCCAAAAAGAAATAGCTCAGTTTATATCTAATTGCTGGTCATTTTTTCCCCTAACATTTAGCATGGTGTTGAATTTGTCAGTAAAGAACTCTAAGTATCTAGGTAAAATGCCACTGAGAGTTACTATTTTTTCTGAGAAATATTCTGAGTTCATTAGTGAATGAATTAATTTATTTTAAAAACATCAGAAATTTTTCCTTTCCATTCTTAATCTATTCTGCTTTCAACTCTATGTTGATATTTCATGTATATTGTATTTAAAGATAGCTAGATGGAGTAGTGAATAGACCACTGGACCAGAAGTCAGGAAGACCTGGGCTAAAATATTAGTTTCAGTTACTTGTGATACTACTTATCTGCCTCAGTTTCTTTTTTTTTAAATTAAGCTTTTTATTTTCAAAACATATTCAAGAATAATTTTTCAACTTTGACCCTTGCAAAACCTTGTGCTCCAATTTTCCCCTACCTCCCCCCCATGGTAAGTAATCTAATAATTGTTAAACATGGTAAAAATATATGCAAATCCAATATAGGCATACATATTTATGCAATTATTTTGCTGCACAGGAAAATTCAGATCAAAAAGGGAAAAAAAAAGAGATGGAAAATAAAATTCAAAAAAACAACAACAAAAGAAGCGAAAAATGCTGTGTTGCGATCCACACTCAATTCCCACAGTCCCTTCTCTGAGTGTAGATGGCTCTCTTCATCACAAGATTGTTGGAATTGACCTGAATCATCTCATTGTTGAAGAGAATCATGTCCATCAGAATTGATCATTGTATAGTCTTGCTATTGCTGTGTAAATGATCTCCTGGTACTGCTCATTTCACTCAGTATCAGTTCATGCAAGTCTCTCCAGGCCTCTGAAATCATCCTGCTGATTGTTTCTTATAGAATAATAATATTCCATAACATTCATACACCATAATTTATTCAGCCATTCCCCAACTGATGGGCATCCATTCGGTTTCCAGTTTCTAGCCACTACAACAAGGGCTGCCACAAACATTCTTGCACATGTGGGTCCCTTTCTTTCCTTAAAGAGCTCTTTGGGATACAGGCCCAATAGAAACATTGTTGGATCCACACAGTTTAATAACTCTTTGAGCATATTTTCAAATTGCTCTCCAGAAGTTACATCAGTTCACAACTCAATTTTCCCACATCCCCTCCAACACTTGTCACCATCTTTTCCTGTCATCGTAGCCAACTTCAGAGGTATGTGTAATGGTATGTCAGAGTTTTCTTAATTTGCATTTCTCTGATCAATAGTGATTTAGAACATTTTTTCCATATGACTAGAAATGGTTTCAATTCCTTCATTTGAAAATTGTCTGTTCATATCCTTTGATTATTTATCAGTTGGAGAATGGCTTGAATTCTTATAAATTTCAGTCAGTTCTTTATATATTTTAGAAATGAGGCCTTTATCAGAACCCTTGAAAGTAAAAATGTTTTCCCTATTTATTGCTTCCCTTCTAATCTTGTCTGCATTAGTTTTCCTTGTACAAAACTTTTTAACTTAATATAATCAAAATTATCTATTTGATGTTCAATAATGAGCTTAAGTTCTTCTTTGGCCTTCCTTCTCCACAGATATGAAAGGGAAATTATTCTATGTTCTTCTAATTTGCTCATAATATTACTCCTTATATCTAACTCATGAACCCATTTCAACCTTATCTTGGTATATGGTGTCAGGTGTGGGTCAATGCCTAGTTTCCATCATACTAGTTTCCAATATTTCCATTAGGTTTTTTCAAATAGTGAGTTCTTATCCCCAAAGCTGGGATCTTTGGGTTTGTCAAGCACCAGATTATTATAGTCATTGACTGTTTTGTCCTGTGAACTTAATCTATTCCACTGATGAACTCTTCTATTTCTTAACCAGTACCAAATATATATATATATTCATGTTATCATAAAAAGGAATAGTAAAATAAAGAACTCACAAAAGAAATATTTGCCATTTTTGGTGCTAGTTATTTACTAAGTCTTTGGCAAATTCCTTTTTCCCCCTGAGGCAACTGGGGTTAAGTGACTTGTCCAGGGTCACACAGCTAGGAAGTGTTGAGTGTCCCAGGTCAGATTTGAACTCAGATCCTCCTGACTTCAGGGCTGGTGTTCTATCTATGCACCAACTAGCTGCTCTGCCAATTTCCTTAAAAGTAGTTTTGTTTATTTGGTTGGCCAGGGTGAGGGAGAAGTGAAAAGAAGTTGCAATATGCACAACAATGTGCCATTTGTCAAATATATTTTTTAATTGTAAGATTCCTCACTTGTCCTTTTGATTTCTTTTCCCATTGCCTGTAGTGAACTTCAGATCTTCAGCACCCCATACCCTGAGTTTTGAATGGTGTCCTCACTAGTCTACCCTAGACAGCATTGCAAAATTCATCTTTCTCCTTTAAGAAGATGAGTAATCAGTTAACCGGGCCAGCAGATCAAGTATACTAAGGAAAATTCATTCAGATCATATGGCAAATAAACGAGGTCGGTCCTCCTCAGAAGATGAAATCCCATTGTATATAAAAGGTGTATATGCCTTTAAAGAGCATGGATGAATATTTTAACATAATTAACATGTAGTGGATATCCTGCCATCTAGGGGAGGGGTGGGGAGTTGGGGGGAAAAATTTGTAACGGAAAGCTATGGATGGCTATATCTCTTTCCAACTCTGATGAAAAGATAGCCAAGATGTTCTTGAAAAGGACATCTGTCTTTCCCCTTTCTATTCTGACATATTTCTAGAGACAGTGAAACTGCATTTACTACAATAGTGATTCAACAATAGACTCCAAATCTAGATATTATATGGGTCTTCTGAGCCCCACCTTATTCTCAAGCAGCAGGCATTATGAATGATGGTGGAGAAAACATTTGAATGATCTTTCAATGACAATAAGCAATCCCTTTCTGGGTGGACAGGCCAACTGGTTTGGGCAATTTACTTTTGGGACACTTCCATTCTCCACAAGGGCGAGACTCCGCTTTATGGCCAGCCCATTACTAGGGTATAGAGAAAATGAAGATACTAGGTTACAATTAATGGTATGTAATCCAATGCTTACATACAGAGACTCACCATTTTTTGTTTGTTTGTTAGTTTGTTTGTTTGCTTTTGTTTGTTTTTACATCGAAGACACATTAAAGAAGAGAAAAAAGTTAACAATATTTTGGAGGATGAACAATTTATTCCATAAATCTAACCAGTCATGGCAGAGCTGCTCCCAATTTGAATGTTTTGATCCCTTCTGGCTATTTCTTGATATTCCAGCTATCAGACAAACCCTCTTTTATATTTAACCCACGTAAAGCTTTACTTACCATCTCTAAGACAGCAAATTTGTTGCCCAGGAAATCTATCAGAACTATACAGCTATCCCAAATAGTAGTTGCAGAAGTAATAGGGTCCTTGGGTGAAACAAGGAGAACAATCTGGTTGAACACAGCAGATAATAATAAATGAGTCCCAGCAGAGATAGTGAGCTTAGAGGAGGAAACTGCTACCAGACAGTTCATCTATAGGCTGGCTGGAAAGGAGGTAATCATACCTAGAAGGCAGGATATGAGCTAATAAAGAGGAGAATCTTAGAATCTTCTTAACACTTTTTTACTTTATCTCCACATATAATACCAGACACTGGGTAAGAACTAATTGAGACAAACTAAACTTATTTCCATTGTTCTCTTTGATCTGTTTGATTTTCTACTTGATCTTCAATCCTAGTAATGACTGGTAGAGACAACCAGAACTGAACACATTCCCAGTCTTTATGGGGACTATTTTGTTTTTGTGTTACCCCCATAGGCACTTAACTATGGAGCTAGCAAAACTGAATTTTTTTCCTGTGCCAGAGGCTAACTTCAGTAGTAGATGGATTTGTAAGTGAGGCTCAGGAATACCTCATAAGGGGAGTCACTTTCCATTTAACACATTTGTAACTATATGACTCTTGAGGAGTGATAGAATTTATAGATTATGACCTAAGGGAATGGGGAATCAACACAACAGAGTGTTGGCAATGCAACATTAGAGATGGCTGGAGAATTGGCTCCCAAAGATCTTTTATTGACAATGAAAGTAATTTCTGTGAATTCTGTTGTGCAAATGGCATATCTGAAATATTATGTAATATCACAGGACAATATGGATACTTTATGACATGGAACTTCATCATAAAGTTAAAATTTAAGAGCTATTCTTGTGGCTAAATGTATTCCCAACTCTAATTATGCAAGTTTGTGAACTGGCTTTTCTTGACAAGGTATTTCCTTGACAATATATTTTTCTTATTACCTTTTTCAATTCAGTCTCTCTATTATGGTGTTTACCTGATAGAAACCCTTTGTCTCTGTGATGGCATTTCCTTCCTTACCATAATCCCTTTGAAAGAAATATATCTCAGGAGTAGTAACACAGTATTCACTATTTATGGAGGAGTGGAGTATAGGAGGAAAGGAGTACAGAGGTCATGCCGGTACAGTCTTTGGAAGAAGACTCAAAATTATGAGTTTTCATCACTATATAAGGGCCTTTATTCCATAGGTAAATGTAGCTAAAACAGAAAAAAAAATCCGAAAATGTCTTCTTAACTTTGATCCAGGTAGCCCACAAAACTACTGGAATGGTGGAAGCACAGACCTCAGGTTTAAGTTCTCCAGTTTTAATGATGATAGACAAATCACCCCAGAGTCTCTACTAATAGTGGAGGTGTTTATCTACCAGCTAATACTTCTCATTGTTCAAAGGTTAGTACCATTATATAAGTAGAACAAGTCATAGAAAAAATTATAACCTAGCTTTCTAAAGTGTTCAGCCCAGTAGGTAGGATTTATTCTCATGGCTCGGGTTTGGTTCTTGGGGAATCGGAATCAGAATTGCTTTTGAAACTCTGGCCCTCTGACCAAATGACTTAGTGATAATGTATTGTATGAACCTTTGTCTTAAGTGCCAGTTTAGTGATTCTTTCACAATCTGCTTTATATGTGCCCATTACTGAAGAATTTTTTATTTGCCCTGTTGGTAGTAGGCAGTGGATTATGACTCTTTAGACAGATATTTTGCTTTCTTAATCTTTTTCTTTAGATTTTGTTGTTGTTGTTGTTGTTGTTTACTGCACACTATTGATCCAAAAAGAGATATGGTCACCACTCTTGGGCCTGTGAGCTAGACTGTGAATGACCACAAACACTTCTGCATCCTGGAACCATAATCAGAGTCCCTTGATCCTACCTATAAATAATAATAATGGATAATAGTGAATAATAATAGTATCTACTTTCCAGGGTTAACCAAATCAGCTACAACTATTAGAGCTATTTAAAGTTATCAAAGGCAGGAGAGGATATTGCCACTCCAGTATCTTTAAACAGACTTTTACTCAAATGATCCTCTGAGCTTCTGTCAAAGATCATTCTTTTCTCCACTTAAAGAGTCGCTTTCCCAGAACAGCAAGTGGCCATTAACCAACTTGCTAAAGCAGTCAAGATGCTTATTGTGAACAGATAAGGCTGAAAGGTTCAAAATAATCTCTTGTATGAAACATTCTAGGAATATAATTATGTTTACATATTAAATACAGGTTGCTTTATGTATGTAGTAAATTTCTAAAGTTATTTTTCTTAGCAAAACATTTTATACTATTTGAGAATTCTTCATTTATTTTTGAAATATAAAATGGACTCTACAGTTTTTAAATGTTAGGTTACAGAATTTTAGAACTGGAAGGGATGTCTACAATCATTAATTTGACCATTCAGACATTTAAAGACATATCAAAGTGAAAGACATCTAAGGGAAGAACAATTTTTAAAATTTATTTTAAGAGAATTTAATAGTATTTATTTTTCCTAATTACCTGTAAAGACAATTTTTAACAATCATTTTTAATACAATTTTGAGTTTTAAATTTTCATCCTCCCTTCCTTTCCCATCTATCCTCACCAAGATAGTAAAAAATTTGATATAGTTATATGTGTGCAACCATGTAAAATGTATTTTTCTATTAGTCATAGAAAACTTTGTTAAGAAATTGTTATTTTTGCACTCTTTGCAGTTTTCTCCCACTGATAATATCACTTACTAGGCAAGAAAAATTAAGAGAGAAGTATCATTAGAACATAGGAAAGAGAGAAGATCTAGGAAGAGAGAGGCCAACAAATTTTGGGGGATCAAGAAAGAGCAGAAGTGAAAAAAAAATACCATTAGATTAAAAAGTTGAAAGATCTTTGTAAGGTTGGAAAGAGCATCTGAATGATAGGGCAGAAGATAAATTGTAAGTGATTAAGAAGTTCCTTCAACCTAACTTCACATGCCATAAATTTGAGGCTCTTTACAATACTGCTTGTCCTTTTTCTTGCTATTATCCATTTTATATATGTCATCTTGAAATGTAGTAGCCAAAACCAAATAAATATTTCAAATATGGTCTCACTAGGACAAAATACAGTAGAATCATAACTTTCTAATTCTTAATATAGATGCTATTCTTGTCTTGATTATAACAGTTATTCTGGACATGGTTTGGAAGTTTTAATGGACTCTAACCTCAGTAGGAGCCAGAGAGGCAGGCACAAAAGCTAATATCATATTAAGAAGCAGTAGGAAGAGGAATAAAGGACTGATTATGTCATTTTTATTCTGACCTTTTCAGAGCTTATCTAGGTAGAGACTATTTTCAGTTTGGGATGCCATGGTTAAAGAAAGATTTTGATAAAAGGTCCCTCCTTTGGAGGACAATTTGTTGGAAGAATTATTAAGTTTTAATCTGTAGAAAAGAAAATTAAAGAGACAGAAAAACTGTGCAGCTATTTGAAAGAGCATTATATGATGGAGGAATTAGATTTGTTTTGTTTGGTTCTAGAGGACAGAACCAGGAATAATGTTTTGAAATTAAAAAGTATAATTTATTAGCAAGTAGAGCTGCCCAAATGTGGAGTTGCTTTTTTTTTTTTTTTTTTTGAAAGGTGAGGAGTTACCCTTTTTGGTCATCTTTAATTAAAAGCTGGACAGCTACTTTTCAGGTATCTAATACCTGGTTTTCCTTCATGTATGGAATAGATCATTGAGGTGACTTCCAACTTTCATATTTTGTCATTCTCTGATAGTATGAGCTAGAGGGGGAGACATTCATTGGGAATATTTCTTCTTCTTCTTCTTCTTCTTCTTTTGCTGAGGCAAATTGGGGTTAAGTGATTTGCCCAGGATCACACAGCTAGGAAGGGTTAAGTGTCTGAGACCAGATTCAAACTCAGGTCCTCCTGACTTCAGGGCACTGGGAATATTTTTAAAAAATAAATCAGCAAAAATAAGGAACATCTTTCACTAAATTGTTTGGGATTCATATTGTTTAATTCTTACACAATTCTTATTGGATTTCTTTTAGGCCCTTAAACATGTCAGTTATTGTTTGAAGTCTTAGAGGTAAATATAGTTACATCTTAATTTCAAATGTTTTTTAATTAATTTTAAGTCATAACAACTAGAATTGATTTGCTGCCACTATATTGGAAATATTTAATATGATTATAATTTGGCTCAAAATGTCAGTTTTGTCTCAAAAATTAATGTTTTTAGGTTTATTTTTTGCCCTTCAACAAGTAATAATCATAGCTGTGAGCTGACTCATAATCCAAAATTATTAGATTACAAGGAGTTGTCATAGAAACGGTTTTATTGCATTTTTTCTACTTAATTTAAGACATTTAATAATCATAGTAACTGTTTTCCAGTTTTCCTTCATTAGAATTTAAAAAAATACAAATTAGCAATATTAAAAAGAAAACAGACATGACCATTTTCTGAAAAATGACAACCTTATATTTAACATGGACCTTTTTTTTTTTTAAAGTTTCTCTCTCAGAAAGTTCAGAAGTGTTGGGAAATTCAATGAATGGCTAGTCAAAGAATAGATGTATCTTGTTGTGATTCATTTTGTTTAATACATCATATATCTTCTATGATCACTGGGGTTTTAGCTTGAAATAGCTTTTTCTTTAATAAGAGTCATTTTGCTTCTAGTATTCTTTATTGAGTCTGAAACTCTTAGAAACTGTGGTACATTTTCAATTGAACAAAAAGATCTAAAACTGAATCTTGCATATCTGTGCTTATTCAAGACTTGTAATGAAAACCATAACAAAACAACATTTTAAAAGTCTCTCAGGTCATGTAACAGTTACTTTTCCAATGCTCAGCTGAGATCACTGCCATTCTTTTTGTTGTTGTTGTTGTTGAGGCAATTGGGGTTAAGTGACTTGCCCAGGGTCACACAGCTAGGAAGTGTCTGAGACCAGATTTGAACTCAGGTCCTCCTGACTTCAGGGCTGGTGCTCTAACCACTGCGCCACCTAGCTGCCCAATCACTGCCATTCTTAATGACATACATAAAAATTTGCAAGATAAACATGTGAAATAGGTCTGAAAGTAGAAATTTGGAGGAGGAGGGAATCAGAGAATTAAATAAGTTAGTTCATGCTCTCATTGACAGCTTGGTCCTAAAAAGAAGTTTGCTACTACTATTCAGGCTTTTTGTAACAATTCTCAGGGGATGTATTTCTAGTATAACTGAAAAGCTTAGCCAGGAAGACTTAATTAGCTTTTGCAAAAGCAGTTCTTATAGAGAAGGAACCTACCACTGTAGTCCCAAATCACTGGCCAATTGCTACTGATGAGAAAATAATAACTAAGAACTTCAGGAAATACCATTGATTCTGAGACCATCAATCCTGCTATCATCCAGATCCCAGAGCCATGATGTAAGGAAAGTAACTCTTATGAAGTGCTACCTGTGAACTTCCTCTGTTGCAACAACCACTGAAAATTCAGAAAAGAAAGTTCTCCACCAGAATTCTTGGCATTGTAAAAAGGTTTAACATTAAAAAATGATTGAAGTTTTATCAATGGAAATTAACTTAAAGGAGATACATTTTAAGATTTGCTATTAAACTGGGATTAGTGGACCTTAGAACTTGATTTGAAGCTAAAACATCATAATCTATACATATGTATATGTGTGTGTGTGTGTGTATGTGTGTATCTGTGTGTCTGTGTCTGTGTATAGTCTCTCTTACAATGTTTTTTCCCTTAGAATCAGGGATTCTTTTGTTTCTACCCAACTCTCAACTATGGCTCCAAGAAGTGACAGCATACTCAGTGGTAACGCCAGTTGAGGGCAGCTGAGAGGCTTTGAATCCATTGATGAATTTGTAGGATGCCTACTTGAACCATATGAAGACTTCTTTCAGTTGAATGGGCAGATGAGAACAATTTGTTACAATGGCCATGAAGGCAGTTGAAGCAGATTTTGTGGAATGATTAGAGCTTGCCAGAAACTGAAGATACCAAGGTCATCCACTGTAGCCTGGGCTGTGGCCAATTATTTTGACATATTTTTTTTTGCCACTAGCCTTCAAGTACTCTGGAAGAGAGAGTGCAACTCCACTCTTTGTCATAATTGATATCGAATAAATGTTATTTGTTGGTCCTTGGGTAAAAGTCAATTCCAACTTTGTCTAATGGTTATCTCAAACCTGTTTTCTTAAATCAAAAAGATGTTTTTAACATTTGTAAAAGTATTTGATTATTTCCTCCTTTCTTTGTGCTTTTGAAATAAACAGTAACCCAGTCTGCTTAGAAATGGAGATTTAGTGAAAGGAAATACTAGTAAATAAGGACAGTCAAGTAAAATTGTTAGGTCAAAAAAAGTCAGTCTCAGAAATTTATATTTTATTCTAGATGCAATAAACAGTCCCTGCCAGCTTTTAAGTAAGGATGATTTGGACAGATTTGTGTCTTAAAAGACTTTTGGTATTCATATTATTTTCTCCAGTATTTCATTTTCCCCAAATTACATATATAACAATTTTAACCTTTTTTTTGAATTCCAAATTCTTTTCCTCCCTTCCCTTTCCCCTCAATGTGAAGGCAAACAATTTAATATAAGTTATACATGTACAGTCATACAAAATATATTTCCATATTAGTCATGTTGTGAAATAAAACAGACAAAAAGCCCCAAGAAAAATAAAGTTTAATATAGATAGATAGATAGATTTGCATTCAGACTTTCAACTGTTCTTCCTCAAGATCGATAGCATTTTTCATCATAAATCCTTCAGAATTGTCTTCGAAACATTGTATTACTGAGAATAATTAAGTCATTCATAGTTGATTATCATACAATATTATTATTGTGTCTATAATCTTATATTCTCTATATATGTCTGTATATATTGTATGTATATGTCTATAATATACATACTGTGTATAAAATCATACAATTATTATTATATGCACTGTTCTCTTAGTTCCACTTATTTTACTTTGATTCAGTTCTTTTAGGTCTCAAAGTTTTTCTGAAAGCATCCTGCTTTTCATTTCTTATACAACAATAGAATTTCATCACAATTATATACTATAATTTATTCAGTCATTCCTCAATTGATTGACATCCCCTCAATGTACAATTCTTTGTCAGGACTAAAAGAGCTACTCTACATATTTTTGTACACATAGATTCTCTCCCTTTAATTTTTGTTTTCATTTTTTTTTCTCTTTGGGGTACAGACCTAATAGTGGTAATTCTGGATCAAAGGGTATGCATGGTTTTATAGTCCTTTGGGCATTGTTCCAAATTTCTGTACTGTTGAATCAGTTCACAGTTCCATCAACAAGTATTAATATCGCAATTTTCCCATGCCTATCCAATATTTTCATTTTTCTTTCATGTCATTAGAAAATCTGATAAGTATGAGATAGTAACTTAGAGTTATTTTAATTTACATTTGTCTAATCAATAGTGATAGCATTTTAAAAATATGACTGTAGTTTTGATTAATTTATCTGAAAATTGGATGTTCATATGCTTTGACAATTTATCAATTGGAGAATAGCTCTTTTTTAAAAAATAAATTTAACTTGGTTCTCTATATATTTGAGAAATGAGGTCTTTATCAGAGAAACTTGCTATATAATTTTTTTCATACTTATGACTGCTGACTGTATTTCCCTCTCTTATTTATCCTATTATCTTTCTTTCCTTTCACCCTATTCCTCCTCAAAAATGCTTTGCTTCTGGCAATTGTTTTCCCCAATCTTCACTCCCTTCTATCAGTCCCCTTTGCCTACTCAAATTTTCTTTCTCTCTTCCTTTCTGATAACTTGTGATACTGTCTCCTTGGAATTTGGCTATAATTTTTCTAAGTGTTTACATTTTGGGATCCCTTTCAGGAGTCAATTGCTAGATTCTTTCATTTTCTATTTTATCCTCTGGTTCTAGAATATTAGTTTTCCTTGATAATTTTTTGAAAGATGATGTCTATCCTCTTTTTTTGATTATGGCTTTCAAGTAGTGCAGTAATTTCTAAATGGTCTTTTCTGTATCTATTTCTCAAGTCAGTTGTTTTTACAGTAAGATATTTCATATCTCTTTCTATTTTTCCATTCTTTTAATTTAATTTTATTGTTGTATCATGAAGTCATTGAAATCCTTTGGAGTCACTAGCTTACATTTATCTAATTATAATTTTTAAGGAACTATTTTCTTCATAAGTTTTTGTAATTCCTTTTTCATTTGGTCATTTCTATTTTTTTTTTTTGTTAAGGCAATTATGATTAAGTGACTTGTGACTTGCCCAGGGTCATACAGCTGGAAAGTGTTAAGTGTCTGAGACCAGACTTGAACCTCTGACTTCAGGGCTGGTGCATTTCTACTTTTTAAGAAGTTTTTTTTAAAGCAAATTTTTATACCTCTTTTTTCACTTGGCCAATTCTATTTTAATTTTTTTTTCTCTTCAGTAAACTTTTGTGCCTCTTTTACCATTTGGCCTAATCTGTTTAAGATGTTATTTTATTCAGTATTTGTGGGAGTGGGCTAGGAAAATGAGTGTGTGTGGAGGGGTGGGAGTGAAGGTGTGTAGGTGTGTGTATTTAGGTGCTTTCTTTATCATTATTTTCTTGCATCATTCTCATTTATTTTTCCAATTTTCCTTCTATGCCTCTTATCTGATTTTGAAATCCTTTTCGAGCTCTTTCAGGTATTCTTTTTAATCCCAAGAACAATTCACATTTTTCTTTGAGGCTTTGGATATAGCTATGATGGCATTATTGTCTTCTTTTGAGTTTCTGTGGGGAGTTTGTTTCTTCTCTGTCACCACAGTTATTTTCTATGCACAGTATCTTTTTTTTGTTGCTGCTGGCTCATTTCCCCCAGTTGTCTTTTGACTTTTAACTTTATAATACTATACAGTTGGGCTCCCCTCTTGGGGTGGAGGGAGCATTCTCCCAAGTTTCAGGGTTTTTTTTTTGTGGTACAGTTGTCTTCAGAGCTAGTTCTGGGGAGGGATTAGACTTTCAGTTCTTCTAAGGTGATATGATTTAAGAAGATATGATAAACCTAAGGAGGTTTAGTCACTATTTTCTTGGTCTCTGTTCCACTTTGTGAGTGGCCACAAGCACTCTTTTCTTCCCTAGAACTTTGACCTGTTGCTTTTCAGTGACCATAAGCTTTGATGGGTGAGTGTTCTTATTTTTCTTGTGACTGTGACACAGGATTATTGCCCACATTTAAGTATGGGCAATGTGATAGAGTTTTGCTCCCAGTGCTAGCAAAGAGATCCCTATAATCTCCTTCTGACCAGTTGTCTGACCCCTTTCCTCTCTGTGGGCTGAGAACTCTGGATATTAGCACTGTTGTCCTTGATTCAGTTGCCTCCAAGGTCTGCTGCTCCTTTGTCAGGGTGCGGCCTGCACTCTACTCTCACTCAGTCTGACAGACTCTTCCTGTTGAGGAGACAATTCTTTCACATATGCTACTTTAGTTATTAAACTTCACTTCCTTGCATCTCACAGAAATCAGGCAGTCATGACTATGACATATGACATAAATATGAAAAAGTTACTAAATGACAACACATAAGCAAGAATCAACCAATCTACTTAATCATAACATAGATAGAAGGCAATTAATAGAAGTGAATGGGAGGAAAAATCAAAATATAACATTCTATTTGTAAACCTATGTTATTTTCTTCTACTAATGCATATAAAGTCTGTGGCAGAATGGGCATAGTTTATAGAAAAAAAGTAAGGAAAGAACACCAATAAAGAAACCCATTTTGGGGGAGAAGCCAAGATGGCAGAGAATAGACAGTTCTTAGTCTGAACTCTTTCTGGCTTCCCTCAGTGTCAACACCAGATCAAATCTCTGAATTGGTTATGGAGAGACAGAACCCACAAATATTTGAGGTGTAACAAATTTTCAGCAGAAGATATTTTGGAAGAACTTCAGAAAACAACTGGGCATAGGGAAGGTGGCCAAGAGCAGGCATAACATAGGGACCAAGGAGGTGTAGCACACTGGAGAATCAAAAGGGAGACTTTTAGGCAGAATACAGCAGCACTGGTTACTGTTTCCTGATTCAGAAGCTAGTGGATCAGCAGGCTAGCTGTGAGACGTCCAACACAAATACAAAAGGCAAATAGTGAACCACTGAACCCCAGAATAATGTGGGGCTTGGTCATGCCCACACAGCACAGGAAGGAAGTCATCACCATTGACCCCAGGCAGCATGAAGTCATTGACTTCAAAGAAGCTTGTGACAATCTCCCTTTTGAGCTAAGAATAGACTTCAACCTTTAAAATGAACAAAAAGGCAAAAAGACCTTAGATCATAGATAGCTTTTGCTGAGACAGAGAAGAACAGACTTCAAAATCTAAAGACACTAAAAGCAAATTGTCTCCAGATAAAAACCCCAAAAGTATATTGTAGCTAATTTTCAGAATTATCAGGTCAAGGAGAAAATAATGCAAGCAGTCAGAAAGAAAAAAATTCAAATGCTGAGGAGTCACTATCAGGATTACCCAGGACCCAGTAGTTTCTACTTAAAAGAATCCAAGGGTCTGGAATATGATATTCTGAAGGGCAAAGGAATTTTGTATTACAGCTAAGCATCAACTATCCAACAAAATTAGGCATTCTTTTTTCAGGGAAAAAAGATGGACATTCAATGAAACAGGTGAATTTCACTTATTTCTGTTGAAAAGACCAGAGTTGAAAAGAAAATTTGATCTTTAAACACAAAACTCAAGAGAAGAAAGAAAAAAAAATAACTTTTAAAAATTAGAAAGTTTACATTTCTATATGGGAAGATGATATGTTAAACTCTTGAAAACTGTATTTCTGATATGGGAATATTTAGAAGGTGTAGGTATGATTTGATTTTATTGTGATGATATAAAAAAGAAACTAGAGGTAGAAAAGGGATTTTACTGGAAGAGGAAAGGGAAGGTAAAATGGGGTAAATTACGTCTCATGAAGAGGCATTAAGGGAAAGAAGGGAGGGGGCTGAGCATTAGGTGGACCTTATTATCATCAGATTTGGCTCAAAAAGAGAATATCAGACTTATTTAGCTTCACAGAGAAACTTGTCTAACCCCTGTAGGGAAAAGGGGAAAGGAAAGGGGAAGGCTAACAGAAGGGAGAACAGAAATAGATGGGGAAAGAGATAAGAAAAGGGGAGGGGCTATAAAAGGGGATGACTATTTGAGGGAAGTAGTGGTCAGAAGCAAAACACCAGGGAGTAAGGAACGGGGAAAAGGAAAGAGAAAGGTATAACTTGGGGAAAAATAAGATGATGGGAAATACAGAGTTAGTAATTTTAACTGTGAATGTGAATGGGATGAAGTCTCCCATAAAACAGAAGCAGATAGCAGACTGGATTAAAAACGAGAATCCTACCATATGTTGTTTACAAGAAACACATTTAAATCAGAGTGATACATACAGATTAAAGGTAAAAGGTTATTATTAGAATCTATTATGCTTTAGCTGAAGTAAAAAAAAAAACAAAACAAACAAACAAAAAAAAGGGTTAGTGATCCTGATCTCAGATGAAGTAAAAGCAAAAATAGTCCTAATTAAAAAGAGATAAGGAAGGAAAGTACATTTTGCTAAAGATAAAATCATTACCATAGATAATGAAGTAATATCAATACGAAACATATATGTACCAAGTGATGTAGCATCCAAATTCCCAGAGAAGTTGAGAACTGCAAGAAGAATTAGACGGCAAAACTATAATAGTGGGAGAACTCAGGCTTCCTCTATTGGAACTAGATAAATCAAACTACAAAATAAATAAGAAAGAAGTTAAGAAGGTAAATAGAATTTTAGAAAAGTTAGGTATGATAGACCTTTGGAAAAAATTGAATGGAGACAGAAAGGAATATACTTTTTTTTTCTCAGTGGTACATGGAACCTACACAAAAATTGACCATGTATTAGGGCAAATTAAATGCAGAAAAGCAGAAATAGTAAATGCATCTTTTTCAGATCATGATGCAATAAAAATGATTTGTAATAAAATTTCAGGGGAAAATAGACCAAAGATTAATTGGAAACTAAATAATCTTATCCTAAAGAATGAGTTTAGTGAAACAACAAATTATGGACACAATAATTTCATCCAAGAGAATGATAATAAGACAACATACCAAAATTTATGAGATGCTGCCAAAGCAATTCTCAGGGGAAATTTTATATCTTTAATTGCTTACTTGGATAAAATAGAGAAAGAGATAAATGAGTTGAGCATGCAACTAAAAAGATAAAAAAGAACAAATACTAAATTTGAATTCAGAAAATAAAAAAGGAGATTAATGCAACTGAAAGTAAGAAAACTAATGAACTGATAAACAAAACTAATAATTGGTTTTATGAAAAACTAACAAAATTGATAAACCTTCAGTTAATTTGATTAGGAAAAAGGAAACAATAATAAAAATAAAAAGGGTGAACTTTACACCAATGAAGAGGAAATTAGAACAGTAATTAGGAGCTATTTGCCCAAATGTATGCCAATAAATCTGATAATCTAAGAGAAATGGATGAATACTTACAAAAATATAGGTTGCCCAGTTTAAGAGAAGTAAATAAATTACATAAATAGTCCCATTTTAGAAAAAGAAATAGATAAAACCATTTCTAGTCATAAGAAAAGGTATTCTAAATCACTATTGATCAGAGAAATGCAAATTAGGAAAACTCTGTGATACCACTACACACCTCTAAGATTGGCCAAGATGACAGGAAAAGATAATGATGAATGTTGGAGGGGATGTGGGAAAACTGGAACACTGATACATTGCTGGTGGAAGTATGAATGGATTGTGCCATTCTGGAAAACAATTTGAAAGTATGTTCAAAAAGTTATCAAACTGTGCATATCCTTTGATCCAGCAGTGTTTCTACTGGGCTTGTATCCCAAAGAGATCATAAAAGAGGGAAAGGGATCCATGTGCAAAAAATGTTTGTGGCAGCCCTTTTTGTAGTGGCAAGAAACTGAAAACTGAATGGATGCCCATCAGTTGGAGAATGGCTGAATAAGTTATGGTATATGAATGTTATGGAATATTATTGTTCTGTAAGAAATGACAGCAGGATGATTTCAGAGAGGTCCAAAGAGACTTACATGAACTGATGCTAAGTGAAATGAGTAGAACCAGAAGATCATTAAACATGGCAACAACAAGATTATATAATGATCAATTCTGATGGATGTGACTCTTTCTAACAATGAAATGATTGAGGCTAGTTTAAATGATCTTGTGATGAAGAGAGCCAACTACACCCAGAGAGAGGAACTGTGGGAACAGAGTATGGATTACAACATAGCATTTTTACTCTTTTTGTTATCGTTTGCTTGCATTTTTTCTTTTTTTTCTTTTTTTCCTTTTTGATCTGACTTCATATGCAGCAAGATTATTGTACAAATATGTATACATATATTGGATTTAATATAAATTTTAACATGTTTAACATATATTGGATTACTTGCCATCTAGGGGAGGAGGTGGGAGGAAGGGGAAAATTTGGAATATAAGATTTTGCAAGGTTCAGTGTTGAAAAATTATCCATGCATATATTTTGAAAATAAAAAGCTTTAATAAACATATACATAAAAAAAGAGAAAAAAAGGAAATTGAGCAAGCTATCAATCATCTCCCTAAGAAAAAATCTCCAGGGCCTGATGGAGTTACATGTGAATTCTACAAACATTTAAAGAACAATTAATTCCAATACTATGCAAACTATTTAGAAAAATAGGGATTGAAGAAATCCTACCAAATTCCTTTTTATGATACAGATATGATACTTATACCTAAACCAGGTAGGATGAAAACAGAGAAAGAAAATTATAGACCAATTTCCTTAATGAATATTGATGCCAAAATCTTAAATAAAATACAAGCAAGAGATTACAGTAAGTTACTTCCAGGACAATACCATGAGCAAGTAGGATTTATACCAGGAATGTCAGGTTGGTTCAATATTAGGAAAACTAATAGCATAATTGACTACATCAATATCCACACTAACAAAAATTACATAGTTATCTCAATAGATGCATAAAAAGCAGTTGACATAATATAATATCTGTTCCTATTGAAAACACTAGAGAATATAGGAATAAATGGAGTTTTCCTTAAAATGATCACTAACATCTAATTAAAACCATCAGTAAGCATCATATATAATGGAGATAAACTAGAACATTCCCAATAAGATCAGGGGTGAAACAAAGTTGTCCACTATCACTATTACTATACAATATTGCATTAGACATTTTAGCTTTAGCAATGAGAAGAAAAAGAAATGAAAGGAATTAGAGTAGGTAATGAGGAAACTGAATTATCACTCTTTGCAGATGATATGATGGTATACTTAGAGAATCAACTAAAAAACTACTAGAAACAATTCATGACTTTAGCAAAGTTGCAAGATACAAAATAAATCCATATAAATCATCAGTATTTTTATACAAAATCCAGCAGCAAGTGGTACAAAGAGAAATTCCATTCAAAATAACTGTACATAATATAAAATATTTGGGAGTGTACCTGTCAAGGCAAAGTCATGAACTATATGGACACAATTATAAAACACTTTCCGCACAAAGTAAGTCAGATCTAATTAATTGTAAAAATATCAAGTACTCAAGGTTGGGCTAGGCTAAGCTAACATAATAAAAAAGACAATACTGCTCAAATTAATGTACTTATTCAGTGCCATACAATCAAACTCCCAAGAAATTATTTTATAGAGCTAGAAAAATAATAACAAAATTCATTTGGAAGAAAAGGT
This sequence comes from Myrmecobius fasciatus, assembly GCA_023553655.1. Classification (NCBI taxonomy): domain Eukaryota; kingdom Metazoa; phylum Chordata; class Mammalia; order Dasyuromorphia; family Myrmecobiidae; genus Myrmecobius; species Myrmecobius fasciatus. The sequence goes on along the minus strand of JAJPUD010008444.1, from coordinate 61,537 downwards.
CAAGAATTTCAAGGGAATTCATGAAAAAAATGCAAATGAAGGTAGCCTAGTTGTTCTAGAACTAAAACTATATTATAAAGTAGCAGTCATCAAAACTACCAAGTTTTGATAAACCCAAAGACTCCAGCTTCTGAGATAAGAACTCACTATTTGACAAAAATAGCTGGGAAAATTGGAAAATAGTATGGCAGAAACTAGGTATTGACTAACATCTAACAATTTATATATACCAAGATAAGGTAGAAATGGGTTCATGATTTAGACATAAAGAGTAATATTATAAGCAAATTAGAAGAACAAAGTATAGCCTACCTCTCAGTTCTGTGGAGAAGAAAGGAATTTGTGGCCAAAGAAGGACTAGAATACATTATGGAATGCAAAATGGATAATTTTGCTTATATTAAGTTAAAAAGTTTGTGTACAAACAAAACCAATGCAGACTAGATTGGAAGGTAAGCAATAAACTAGGAAAAATTTTTTGCCTCCAACAAGCCTCATTTCTAAAATATGTAGTGAACTGATTAAAATTTACAAGAATTTAAGCCATTTTCCAATTGATAATTAGTCAAGGGATACGAACAAACAATTTTCAGATGAAGAAATTAAAACCATGGGGCAGCTAGGTGGCTCAGTGGATAGAGCACCAGCCCTGAAGTCAGAAAGACCTGAGTTCAAATATGACCTCAGACACTTAACACTTCCTAGCTGTGTGACCTTGGGCAAGTCACTTAACCCCAATTGCCTCAGGGAAAAAAGAAATTAAAACAATTCATAGTCATATGAGAAAATGACATAAATCATTACTATCAGAGAATTGAAAATTAAGACAATTTTGAGGTATCACTACACACCTCTCAGACTGGCTAAGAAGACAAGAAAAGATAATGACGAAGGTTGGAGGAGATGTGGGAAAACTGGGTAACTGATACATTGTTGGTGGAACTGTGAACTGACCCAACCATTCTGAAGAGCAATTTGAAACTATGCCTAAAGGATTATCAAGCTATGTATACCCTTTGACCCAGCAGTGTTTCTACTGGGCTTATATCCCAAAGAGATCTTAAAGGAAGGAAAGGGACCCACATGTGCAAAAATGTTTGTGGCAGCCCTTTTTGTAGCGGCAAGAAACTGGAAACTTAGTGGATGCCCATCAGTTGGAGAATGGCTAAATAAGTTATGAATATGAATGTTATGGAATATTATTGTTTTATAAGAAATGATCAGCAGGATGATTTCAGAGAGGCCTTGAGAGACTTACATGAACTGATGCGAAATGAAGTGAGTAGAACCAGGAGATAATTGTACACAGCTCCAGCAAGAATATATGATGATTATTTCTGATGGACATCACTCTTTTCAACAATGAGGTAATTCAGGCCAGTTCCAATGATCTTGTGATGAAGATAGCCATCTGCACCCAGAGAGAGGACTATGGGAATTGAATGTGGATCACAAAGTAGTATTTTCAGTTTTTTATTTCTATTTGCTTTCATTTTTTTTCTTCTCATTTTTTCCCTTTTTGATCTGATTTTTTTTTGTGCACCATGATAATTGTGGAAATATGTATAGAATTTTACTTGTTTAGCATGTTTGATTACTTACTGTTTGGGCAGGTGGTGGGGGGAAAAGGAAGGAAAATAAAATTTGGAGCAACAGTTTTTCAAGGGTGAATGTTAAAAACTATCTATGCATTTATTTTGAAAATAAAAAGTTTAAAAAAAATCCATTTTTTCCAGAACAGCTCAGTACTAAGGACAGCAGAGTCTGATGTTTAGAAAATAGTTTGTACAACATCTCACATCTTGGACAAAGTTGCTTCCCAGCTATCTGTTCCCCCTTTGGGACTCACAGTTTTCCTGCTAAGTAAAACCACTTTTCAGCTACTTTCAGGCCATTAACATAATGTAAAACTCTTTTAGTACATAGATACTCTTTGCAAGGTAATGTGGAAAGTATAATTCCTTTTGCATGACACAAGATTAACAAACTGTCAAGTTCTTCAGATGTGCTCTAAGAAACAAGAATTAAGGGGTTTAACCTGGATTTAGATATTGTTTTCCCAAGAACAATAATATTTAAAGGAGCAGATAGTCTTAATTCCAACCCCATATCCCTCTTTACTGAGAAGAGCAAAGTGACTGGCCTCCTATTTTCTTTCACTCACAGGAATTAAAGGTACCTTTGGAGAAGAATGTGGGAAATGTTAAAGTGTCTGGTCATGTCTCTCAGGCACACAACACACCCCATCTCATAAATGGGGGCATTGTTCACAGGAATATAATTTCTAGTTGCTTATTTTCGTAAGAAATTTTGGGGGAGAGGTTGCTAATTTTTTTCTTCTAAAAAGTCTTGGGCGACATTATTTTTTCTCTTGAACCATAATTCTTCAGAATTTTGCCTTAGTAGCATTCTATTATCTTCTTAATGTAGCTACTTGAGTAGATTTATTTATACTTTTATTGGCATAGAATGAATTGTTTTAGTTTATAGTTTGTTTGCTAGCAATTTTTTTGTGAGAAATTTGGGAGGGTGAATTTTTCCCCAAAGTGATTTTTTTTTTTAATTGATGAGTCTTGGGGACATCTCCTTTGTTTCAGTTTCACACCTAGCTTTGATCTTTCATTGAGTGGCTAAGAAACTTCTTTGATTTAGAAAGAAAATTTAAATTGGTATTTGATTTTCACTAATTCTGCCTCAAAGAGCTAGATACCACAGTGGATTGAAAGCTGGGTCTAGAGTCAGGAAGATGGGTTCAAATTCAGCCTTAGATACTTACTAGCTATGTTACCCTGGGGCAGTCACTTAACCCTATTTGCTTCAGCTTCTTCATCTGAAAAATATGAAGGAAATAATAAATCACTAATCTTTGCCAAGACAACCCCAAAAGGGGTCATGAAGAATCAGACACAAGTAGAAAATGACCAAACAACAACAAAAATTTGTCTCAGAATGGGAGTTTGTCTTTTTGTTTGCATTTTTTTCTCTTCAAAAGATTTTCTTTAGTCACAGATAATTTTGTTTCTTCATTGATATAATCTAGAATTATATAATTTTTATTTGTCTTTATTGTTTTGTGGAGATGTAGGAAACATGACCAAGCTAGCTCAATGTCATTTTATTATTAGAAAATTGATAAATTTATTGATATGCTGTATTTCTTAAAAATATCTGAATGCACCTTTTGTGTAATTAATTGCCACGTGCATAAACATAAAAAAAATTGGTCCTCTTTTCATGATCTGAAATCATTTATTGTGTTGTTTCAGGATAGTATATTAATATGGAATACTATACATTCATTAATTGAACTAATATTTTTGTATTAATGTGGGCAAAATTGGAACAGTCTCTACAGATGGTGGGAACTAAGGTAATTGAGGGGATATCATCTTGGTTTTCATTTGAAAAGCACAGGAATTTCACAGACCCAGATCTTAAGAGGGAAGACATTATAATGATATGGAACAAAGAACTGAAAGGATTGAAAGAGTATAGAATTGACTGTTGAGGTTAAAGCAGGTGAGGAAAATCAGGAAATTATTTAAATCCTGCCTTAGAACTTTGATCAAAGCGATATCCCTGAGAAATTGAGAATAGGAAGTGATTCCTGGAAATATCAAACTTGTTCACCCTTTGAGGATGAAGAATTGCTTAAAGAAGTAAGAGTCCTTCCAATAGAAGGATCTATTCTTACAGAGAAACTGAATGTTACAATTAAAATCTAGGAGTTCTAATTCATTAATGAGTGAGACTGAGTCTATATCTTCCTATCAAAGACAGATACCATGGCATTTTCTCTGCACATGAACGATCCTAGGAGGTTTGGGATGGACAAGCAAGAGTGCATCTGGGACATTGCAAGGCCTCTGAATCAGTGATCAAACTGATAGAAAACCTAATGGGACAACTGCAGCAACAGTGTATGATCTCATAGAGATAAGGCCAGATGTTACTTGGTATGAATGTGTATAAATTTTAACCAAGATGTTTGAAGGGGGCTGATCAGAAGATTCCTGTGTCTCTATTGTTATGCTGTGCAAAGAAGAAAAATTGAGTTTTTCCTTAGAAACTTAACAAAGTGTGAGTGAAGAGACTGATAAAAATAGATGCTATGGATCCTGAGAATGCAGGAAAAATGACACTGCAGAAATTGAGTGAGGGCTTGGTACATGATCCTCATGTATTTGATTTTATCAGATTTATGCAGTCACAAAAATCACTGATAGCAAAGTTTCAGCTGACAGGTATTTCTGAACTTCAAGGATCAATATAATCTTCAGGGTTCAGCCCGGGCAAGCTCTAAGCCTTCTCAAGTGTAAGCAAAACAGGGTAACAGTGTTGAGTGGCAGGTACAGAATTTGAAGCAATTAAATTAAAGATAGAACAATGCACAATATTATTATCCTCGGAGAGGTAGAAGATCAAGGGAACAGAGGGCACAAAAGCTAACAATAATATCTCTTTCAAATAATCACCAGAGAAACAGATTCATATTTTGTTATAATGGTGGGTTAGATATCCGTAAAAGAATGTAGCTTTTGTTATGAAGAAGGTAAAATCTTGTCCAGTTTTGGGAAACTGGAATAATGTCAGGAAAAGAGTTCATTCACACACCCCCATGGCAGCCATATTGACCTCATTATTAATTCTTTATGAGTCTATTTCACCTCCATTCATAGGATATTCTGCAGAGGTATTGGTAAAAACTGAGAATGTGTTACTACAATTCTGTCATAGATGGTGGATCTTAATTTACCATCATTTTCTAAACTTTTTATGACATATTTGGATAAAATACCTTGAAAGTCTATCACAAGGCTTGGATTTGATGGTATGAGTGATAAAGACTTTTCATACCTCAGATACATTTAGATGAGCTTGAATTTTCCCAAGGAATATACATACTGACATCAACAGAAAAGTGAACATTATGCCTCTTATATATCCAGATGTGCTCTTATTAGAATACTAATTGGAACTAATTGAAACTAGGTCTAATCTTTTCTTTTCTTTTCTTTCTTTCTTTTTTTTGTTTTTTTTCTTTATTAAAGCTTTTTATTTGCAAAACATATGTATGGGTAATTCTTCAGCACTGACCCTTACAAAGCTTTCTGTTACAAATTTCCCCCCCCTAGTCCCCACCCATCCTCTAGATGGCAGGAAATCCACTACATGTTAATTGTGTTAAAATACTTGACAAATCAAATCTATGTATACATATTTCCACACTAGGTCTAGTCTTTTCAAAATTCTAGCAGGATACTAAAGAAACTAAATTGGGACCCTATACCTGTATACTTTGACTATTCCCACAAACTATGCAGAGGCTTACAAAAGGAGAGGCAAGAAGTTCTAGCAGATACCATAGGAGCCCCAACTATTTAGTCTTTGAGTTGCATCCTGACGTATCTGATTTTGGAGACTCTTCAGTACCATAAAAATAGAAGGATAGTTTGAGGCTGGAACTCAGTAAGACGATAGGGATATTTTCATTGCATGAGTGAGATGTGGGATATGCTCAAGGTGCAATCCAGACAATCCAGATCACAAAATTCCAAATCTTTGAAGAATTGTGAATGACTTAACTATTCTCAGTAATACAATGATATAAGAGAATCTCAAAGCACTCATGGTGAAAAATGCTGTCCACCTTCAGAGAAAAAACTGATATTGTATGAATACAGACTGAAAGTTTTCATTTTAGTTTTCATTTTTCTCTTCCTCCATCTCTCCCTCCCTCCCTCCTTTCTTTCCTTCCTTCTTCCCTCCTTCTCTCCCTTCCTCTCTCCTTTCCTCCTTTCCTTTTCCTCCCTTTTTCTTCCTCTTTCCTTCCCTCCCTTCCTCCCTTCCTCCCTTCCTTCCTATTTCCTTCCCTTCCCTTCCCTCCTTCCTTCCTTCCTTCCTTCCTTCCTTCCTTCCTTCCTTCCTTCCTTCCTTCCTTCCTTCCTTCCTTCCTTCCTTCCTTCCTTCCTC